>PVJA010006900.1:0-28191 GCA_004027025.1 Myocastor coypus | reverse complement strand
TGCATTGGTTTATCTTTGCCAGGTTATTTTTATGTTATAGGTGCCCTACGTTGCCCCACCGTTTAAATGTTTCTGTTGTTTGGTGGTTCTTTTTTATCGTTGTTTGTGAAGTCTATTTCTTCTTATCACTTCTTAGAATATCTGTCAGTACTTGCTATAGTGCTGGTTTGGTAGTGGTCAACTTCTTCAGTTGCTCTTTATTATCGAGACATCTTATTTTTCTTGATATTTTGGCAGGCTTTCAGGGCATATTTATGTTAGCTGAAAGTTGTTTCTTCTTAGGATCTAAAATACTTCACTCTAAGCTTTTCTTGACTTGATGACTTGTGTTGAGAAATCTTCAGTGACTTAGATGAATTTTTCACTATAGTTGATCTCTTTCTTTTCTCTAACTGCTATAATATTCTATTCTTTTGCTGAATTTTTGGGATCTTGACTTTTTTGTGTCGCATGCAGATTTATTTTAGTTATGGCTTAATTGGAGTTCTCTATGCTTCACTTATCTATATGTCAGCTTCTTTTCCCCTAGTTGGGAATTTTTGTGCTATTACTTTTGCAAGTAGTGTTTTTATATCATTTATACCGCTTCCTTTTTCATTGTTCATCTTCATATCATCTTCAAGCTGTTGAACTCTTATTTCCTGGTTGCTTGTTATTTTTGTGAGATCTTTCCTTTTGTAATCACTAACTGAAATGCTGTCTTCAAGTTCTTTTTTTTATTTTTTATTTAATTAAATAATTTATTTCTTGTTTCAGAACCTTTGTTTGTTTGTTTGTTTGTTTTGTTGTTGTTGTTTTTGTTTTGTTTTTTTGCTTTTTGTGACAGGGTCTCACTATGCAGTTCAGGCTGGCCTTGAGCTCACTTTTGTAGCCCAGGCTGGTCTCGAACTCACATCGATCCTCCTGCCTCAGCCTCCCGAGTGCTGGAATTACAGGCGTGTGCCACCACGCCCAGCTAGAACTTTGTTTGTTTATTTACTCATTTTTATGGCTGGCTCAGCCCGCCCCGAGGGCAGGGCTGGCGCAGCATGTGGTGCCGGGGATCGAACCGTGGTCCCTGAAGCCGCCACAGCTTTCCCAAACAGGCGCTTTAGCCCACTGAGCCATCCCGCCGGGCCCTGTCTTCAAGTTCTGAAAGTCTATCTTTAGAGTTTCTTTCAAGTGCTGTGACCAGCTGTCAATAAAATTCTCAATCACCTGGATATCTCTTTGAGTCTGTTTCATGCATGTACTTCTTTCCTGTTTCATTTACTCAATGTTCCAATATTTTTTGTATTCTTCTGTATTTTTTATCTATGTCTTCTTTAGATGTGCTAACCATTTTTTTTCATGGATGTTGTCACTTATTTTCTTCTGTGTCTGATAAATTATTTTTTATCTGGTTTCTTGTACACCTTGATGGAGTTTTTTTTTTTTTTTTTTACTTTTTTTGCTATCATTTTAGAAATGTCATGTATGTGAATTCCAAATTCTTCTATACTTCTGTCTCCTGGACTGCTTTTCGATGGCTTGTAGGTCTGATATTGCCTTTTCCCCTTGTTTTCACATTTTCAATGCTTCCAAAGTGCATCATCACCCAGTGCCAATCCAATCATCCCAAAGCTGTTCAGGGCTAAGTGTGTCTCCCACAAAATTTTGGGGTTGCAGGTCAAAAATCAATGAGGCTCCCTCATACTGGCCAGCAGAGGTGACGTCAGTGCAGCTTCTACGATGGTGGAGGTGTGGAATATAGGTTATTGAGTCTCCAGAAGGTTTCAGTGCCTCTATCTGGTCTCGCAATTGTGAGACTGTGTCAGGGATCAAGCCCCCTGAAGCTGTCTATGGCTCAGTTTTGCTTCTGCAAACGTTGAAGAAACAGGCTGAAGCTCAAAAAGGCTTCCAAAAATGTAAGTAAAGCTTGCAATGGGTCAGTGATGCTCTCTTGATGGTGGGGCTCAGGGTGTGGTTTACTGAGGCTCCTAGAGCTATCTGGAGCTCATCCTGTGATGGTTTGGGAAAGAAGGCCATTGATCAGAGGCTCCCTTAATGTTGAGGGATAGGGCAGTTCTCCTAAGGTATCTAAACCTGTCAGGTGCTTGGTATGGCTCCTATTTCCTCTTATTTCATACTCATACAGGAAGTATTCTGTCCTTAGCTCTCCTTTTCCCCCAGATGGCATTAACCATATTGCCCTTGCAGAAAATCTTTCAAGATCAAGCTTCCACCCAGTTTAATAGAGCATTCTGTTTTGCTAACTGGAAGTTGCAGCATGTTTTCGCCAACTGGGGCTTTCTACAAAGAAAATAATGTTCTTCTTTTGTTGGTGGCATTGTTTGTGATACTAAAGAATAAACTCTTGATTCTGAAAAGAGGAATAGGTATTTAAAGTAGATGTATTTTCTATAACCCTCCAGTGCAGCCATGGAGGAAGCTGTGCTCTCTACCGCCAGACCCTCTAATATAAAGAAGACAGAAGCATCTCCAGAAGTCTGAGAATCAAATTATTGCACAAAGACAGTGAAGCTATTGATTCAGAAAGTCATCTTCCTTAGTATTTAGGAAACTTTTTTGGAGACAGCAGCAGAATCCCAGGGCCTATCAGTGAGCTTAATAAATACATACTGAATGAAGACACAAACCTAGTTCTTATGCAAGTTTGAAACCATTACACAAATATTGGCTGACACGGTGGTGCATAAAGTAACTCTTACAGGTTTGATTTAAATTGTCAAAAGGCCAAAGAGAGACAAACAGCCTCCCTAGTAGATATTCAGATTTTCTTCTAAAACAAATGAAATTCTTTCCTTTCTTTTTTGTTGGATTCCAAGAACATTTGCATTTCTTTCAGAATCTGACCATATCTGTACTTCCAGACTGAATACAGTCAGTAGTCACCTAGTTTCTTCTGCCCCTCAAGAAATATTCCATTATTTATGTACTTAGTACAAGGTCTAATGGATTTCAATGTACAGATCAGACTCACAGTGACCCTCCTGTTTTCAGCCTCCTAAGTGCTGGGATTACAGGTGCATGCCACCTCACCCAGGCTCTCTCACCATCTCTGTGTCCCGGCATCAGGGCTGGCATGGCACACTGAAGGTAAAGCCCCAGTCTGTGCATATGCCTAACCAAGTGTTTTAATCTGCTGAGCTATCTAGCTAACCCTGAGATACTGCTTTTAAAAGTGCAGCATCCAAAAATGGCCTTTAAAATGAAAAGCCTTATGGACAACTTTTACTCAGTTGATTGAGGAATTAATTTTTAATCCTCTATCTAACCTGTATTTTCAAGAGCGAAATAGACTAGGAGACTATTAAATGACGATAGGAAAACTCATGATTCCCTACTCACAGAAACTGATGAAGAAAACTTGGCTGATCTGAGTCCTAAAACTTCGTGGATTTTTCTAGTCCCTCTGTTTCCCTGTTACTACCCAAGCAGGTTGGTCTGAAAGTCCATTTAAGAAGTTACAAATTGCTGACTAGGTGTCAAGAATACTACTAGATTATATTGTTTTCATCAATCCTTCCATCTTTTTATGCAACATTTATTTAATACATAAAATAGCAATGCAATCTATTACATATTAGACAAACAATCATGGTGTACATTCTTCAAGTGGATGACAATCTAATGGGAGACAATTTGCTAGAAACAAATAATTTTGACTAATGATAACCAAAATAGCAATTATATATTGAAGGCTTACTGTGTCATTTGTACTTAACCAGATACATTATATATGTCATTTGCTTTGATCCATACAATAAACTAGCAAGGTGATTCTTACAACATCTTCACTCTACAGAGGAAGAAATGAAACTTAGGAACAGACTTATTTATCCCCAAGGAAATTTTTCACTAATTTTAAAGCAAATTTATTACAGATAATAATTTAGTTTATTGAGTGACTTCTAATTATGCTCTCTCCCTTGGTCACTTTGCTCCAAATTTCCCCTAGACCAGAATGTTCTCTTGTGCCCCTTTGCACATAAAAATCTGACCTTACCACTGAAAGTTAATAAAAGTTATATGTTTTTCAAGGTGACTTCCCCACTAGTTATGGTCATAATGAATTCTACTCTCCTATCCTCACAAATCTGATGGGTTTTGTGAGAACTCACTTTGATCATAATTTGTTCCAATGGAAACATTTTTCTTGCCTGTGTTTGTGAGCTCCTAAAATTCATGAAACTTAGTATGCTTTCTATAGATTCCCACCAAGCATCAAGTACAGTACAAATAAATTGCTTTACTGGATATTAAATCACAGTTAGCTAATGAACTTAAAATTCAAGTCTAGTTGTTTTTAGGCCATGATCCCTGTACGCTCAGCCTTACCTGGGCCCTGGCATTCTAGATTTGAGAAGTCAGAATAATAGTGCAAAAATGTGACTTTTCCATCAGGACAATCTGAGCTCAAATCCAACCACATAATTTCCTGGCTGTTTACATCATCCAAGGTCAGTAATGACAAACTTTTCAGAGACTAGTTCCCAAACTACAATGGCAAATCCACGAAATTCCAACTACAAATAAGCCTGGATACTGAGGTTTTAGTTTAGAAAAAGACAACTCATATATTAATGTATTTTTTCTTTTTTCTTTTCTTTTCTTTTTTTGTTTTTTTTTTGTCTTAAGACATGGTTCAGTATGACCTTGAACTCACTTTGTAGCTCAGGCTGGTCTTGAACTCATAATCTTCCTGCCTCAGCCTCCCTAGTGCAGGAACTATGGGCATGTGCCACCATACTAGGCTTCTTGTCTTAAGTGGAAAACAACACTGTGCCATATATTTGCCACCACTGCCCTCGGCAAATCATATCCCCTTCTGATGTCGTTTTCTTTCCCTATACAATGAAGATAACAATTGTGATGGTGCTATCCACAACAACAAATGATGTGTGTTTGCGTGTCTGTAAAATACAGTGGTAACACACAAACCTTAGTTTCTCTTTCCCTTCCATGAGGATCAAGGCCTGAGTTATAGCAAACAAGCATTCAGCCTTGCTATTCAGGATTTTCAGTCTACAAGTGATTGAAGAGATGGACATTTTAGGGAGACTTTACTATGCATTAATATCTGTACTTAACTATGAGAGATGAAGGTACAGAAGCAACGCCCTCTGTCTTCAGAGTCCTTACAGTCTATTGGTAGAGGCAAGAAAATGATGAAAGTCTCACATTAGGAGTCTCAGGCAGGCTATACTTATTGTCGAGTGCTAAGAAGATCAGTAGGTTAAAATGCGCTGATGGACTTAGAGAAATCTATAAGCTCTCTGAAGAACAGATAGGAGTACAATGGCAGATAAAACAGAAAATGGTCATTTCAGTCAGAAGAAATGCTATGTATGTAAATGTGGTTTTAGAGGCATGCATAGTAGGAATGGGGGATAGCCATATATTAACTATGGGACCCTCTGAGATCAGGAACAGGGCAGAAGGGAGCGAGGGCTGAATCATCGATGGCCTTGAGTGGCAGACTAAAAGCAATATTACTAGTCATTGACTTATGAGTCTTTTATTGGAAAATTAATTTTTAATTGAGAAAATATTTCTTTTTTCCCTCATCTCTTCCAGGACTATATTTTTAAAAATCTTTATCTATATCTCCCACTGTCAGGTAACATCCATGACCACTAGGCTGCAGGAAAGAAGTTTCATCCAAGACACTGGGGCCTTTGTATGTGGCAGCCATGAGAGGTGGCCCTTCCCCCGTGACAGCTGTATTCCCCATACACTGAGTGCTGACTCCTTAGAACTACAAAAAAGGTGTCAGAGAATCCAATGGAGGTAGACACCCCAAGGCTCATTTCTCTGCCTTTGTACCCAAATTTTGGCTGCATGTCCTCCTTTGCATCCACAGAAGTAAAGCTGTCCACAAGCACCCCCAGAGTGGCTTGCTCACCAATGCTTAATGCAACGTTACATATTCTGTCATTTTCCTGGCTGGAGCACAGGAGCTGTGTTAATTGACTGCCAGCTGTGCGAGGCACTTTCATGTTGAAGTCAGGTCATGAAGAGTGAAAATGGAATCATCTCTGGACTCAGCTGTATAACACAAACACACACACACACACACACACACACACACACACACACACGCACACGCACGCACACACTGACTTGCCAGAAAGTGGAATGGTGAATAAGGACAAGTCAGGAACAAGGTTAGTTTGCCCTGGGAAGCTGCTGAAAGGAGGGTGGCTTTTTGAACTTATTCCTCTGTGTGAGCAAGTTCGTTGGCCAGCTTGTTTCAGCTGTGAAAGCATTGCAAGAATGAGAGAAAAGGAAGAGCAGCCCTTATCAGGTGAGCTCACAGACCATCAGCTCACTCTGTCAACTCCTACCTCTTCTCCCCCACCAATGCAGGATCCTCCAAGCTGTTTATTTCCTGTTTAAAAAAGGGGGGGTGCTCTGTGTCAGTTCATTTGCATTCTTTGGACCCAAACAAAAATTCTATTAAAGTGATTTGAAGGGCCAGGGAGATGGCTCTGTGGCACAAGTGTCTGCCTGGCAAGTGCAAGGTCGTGAGTTCGAGCCCTGGTCCTGCAAAAAAATAAAAATAAAAATAATAAAAATAAAAAAATAAAGTGATTTGAAGAGCACAGCTTACTAGAAAGTTTGCTTGGCTTGAAACAAAAATACCCTCACAATGAAAAGGAAACAATATAGTATTCTATTTTCATGCCAAGTACAGTGCTGGCAGTAGAGGAAAAAATTTTTCCCATTCCTTGTGATCAGCAAGCCTGAATGGGATAGCTAAGAACTCAGCATCGTTGCCAGCAGCCTGCATGTATGTTATGTTTGTCTTCACTTAACCAACTTGTTTTGCTCTATGAAAGCATTGGGGGGATGAGAGAAAAGGAAGGAGGGAGCTGCAGCTTTACCAGTGGGCTGACACCTATCTCTCCAGAAGTATGGATGCAATTCCTTTTCCTACTTGGGAATCAGATGGTGTTTTATGCTTCACACAATCAACACTGCCTCTCTATCTGTGCCCCTAACCTTCCCCACCTGTGTGAAACCTAATCAGAGCCTAATGAACATGGTTGAAGCTGTCTGGATGGAATTAGTCCCAGTAGGAGGCAGCCTTTAGGTACCCAGCACTCTCTTAAAACCACGTAGCTGCAAAAGACAAAAAAAATCTTTATATGTAAGCTAATTAAATAAAGGTCTGCCTTTGCTAAATACATGCTTCTTTCCCCTTCTAGAAGGTAGGCAACATTCAGGGCATTACATTGTTTAGCTAATGCTAACTGCTTCTCCTTACAGCAACTATGGGCAAGGGTCTGTGCTTTGAATTTCATCTGAAGACATGAGACTTCAAATGCCTTTTGGGTCAGTCCCACTTTAGCTGTGGGCCACTGTCAGTGGACCTGTTCACTGTTGCACAAAATAATGCCCAAAACGCTTAGGCCAAGCTGACCAGAGTGCTGCTCACCACCCCTACCCACCTTTAATACATCTATGATTTGATCCCAAAGGAGAGAGAAAATGAATCACTTAAAATGCTAGTTTAAACACTCATGTGTACGTGCATCATCACACATGCACAACTGTACAATCAGGAAATTGTTATTGACACTTTTAAGAGTTTACAAAAAATTGCAACAAGCTAAAGACTTATGAGTATTGTGTGAATACATAGGAAAAAACCCACCATTTTCTGGTCAGAAGCTGTTCCTTTTGATGACATAACAAGGTCAATAGGTCATGGTAGCCCCATTGCTTCACCTTGAGCTGAACTCTTCTGATGACATGCTGAAATATAAATCATCATAGATTACCCAGGACACCCCTCTCTTCTCCTTCCCACATCTCTTTATAGTTTTTAAGGAGTGCAAACCCACAGACTCTCTTCTTACTCTCTTCACCTCCTTGTGAATTTCACTGCCATGTCATACTAGTTTCCTTCACCTCTTCTTGGGATTAGTACAGCTTATCTGTTCTACTTGCATGGAGCTAGGAGCAAAGTGAATCAGGTTCACTTAGCTCAGCAAGGTCCAAGCAAGTCCTCCAGTTCATCTTCTTGCCCTAGCCTGAACTTCTATCCACCTTGAGACCAGAACTTAGCAAGTTATTGCCTTGGGGCCAGATCCTATCCACCACCTGCTTTCGTGAATAAAGTTTTACTAGAAAACTGTAATGCCTATCCATAGCCTCAGTTAATGTGACTTTAAAGAGAATTTTCTGAAAACTGCCTCCAATTTCTCTTTGTATCTCTTCCTCCACTGTGAAACATTTGGGTCTCTAAGACATAGAAAAGCTACTGAACTGGTACTGGGCTCCAGCTTTTGGGCTTCATTACAGATCACTGTGAACAGAGACAGAAGTGGGTGTGCCTTTATGGGATAGGCATTTGAGGGGTTCATGCAACTGGAGGAGCTCCTTCCCTGCTGCTGCAGAACTTTTCTTTATATGATTCTTCCACCTGAAGTGTTGCTTCCCCAAAACTTGGTATGTAGAATCGCATTCTGCCTAGTCAGCAAAAAGCTGCATGCATGGGGGCATGAAAGCAGTTAGCAGGCCACTGTGGTAGTCCAGGAAGAATTGAGTGAGGACCTTAGAGTGGCAATGGAAAGGAGGGACCAGAATGCAAAAATTATGAAAACCGACAGGACATTGTGACAATACTCTGGTGACCCTGCTTATTGCTGTAATGTAACAAGCCAACTGTGAAGTGCATAATAGTTCAAATACCATAGAAGTTCATTTCTTACTCATATAGCAATGTTAAACACCTAAAGAAATTGGCAGACAATCCATCCTTTATGCAGGGTAACAGGCTGATAGTGACTCTATGATCTTTAGCATTCATGGTTCCAGATTTCCCTGGAGACCATGTCCATTCAAGCCAGCTCTACACTCTCCTTTCAAGCCAAATACTTTTCTGTGAAGAACATCATTCATCAGTTTTCTTGCCATACATCACTGTCTGATTTGTTTTCCCATAATACATAGAGCACTAGACTAAAGTGATGAATATATACCTGTTACTCTAACAGAGGGATAGCTCTTAAAGGGTTAATATGCATGCCTTATATTCATCTTTACACAGTTAGTGCTTAGCACTGTGATAGTCCACTCTAAATATTAGTGGAAAAAGTAAATGACCAAGGGAATGAATAAACGCATATTTCTGTAACAGTCTATAAAGGTATCTGTGGCTTCACCATCTACTTAATACAAAACATATTAGCCTTTCTAGGATTTAAAATTATGCTGTGTATTAGCTCCCAGTACAACTGAATGCAAGTCAACTCATACTAAACCGGAAATGGAGGTACTTTTCCATTCATGGACTTTCCTATCTTCATTACTGATGTTCGTCCCTAAAAGATTCTGACCAATAGAAATACTGATGCTGTCCAGCAGGCAATCCTGTGAAGGATGTAAAATAAAACCTCCCTTGGATTTGGTTAGTGTACCAGGAATAATTGAATAGTTTAAAACATGTCTGACTTGTGCCTTGGCTGGCCTTTATGTTATAGCAATGGAAACTCACAAATGTGTCTAGGGAGTCATTTATGCACTGGAGTACCATATAAGAAACCCAATTGCATATAATGAAGTGCATAATGCACATAAACTTTTAATGAAGAGTAAAAGTATTGCCAGGCCTCTTTAGAAGCAGCACTTGGCTCTTACTCTCCCTTGAGTTTTCCCTATCTAACGAAAGGGTTAACCCAGCTCTTTTACTCCTGAAGAAATGGAAGAAGCTAGACCAGCTGCAAATGATACAAAGGTAGGAAATGAGAGAACAACTCATGGAATTTTGAATTGTAGTGGATAGATTGCACTCATCTACTAGGCCAACAGCAAAAACGGCTTCAAGAGTCTAGCCTGACTTCCGCTGCAAAGAAACTAAGTTGGCAACTGCTGACTTCAGGGTGAGCTTGCTCTGTCTCAACAGCATTTTTGTATAGCACTGTGGTTAAATGTTTGGATTATTGTGTCAAATCAGGGGTTGAATCCTGGGCCTACTACCGACTAGCTGTGTGATCTTGGGCAAGGCCCTTGAAATACAGTATGTAAAATGAACGTGATAATTAATTACTCCTTCCTAAGATCGCTGTGATGATTCAAGGAGATAATGGAAGTGAAGTTGTTGAAGCTACAATAAAAGTTCAAGAAATGATAGTCAGTGTCAAATACATACTGAATCTAATCCATGCTGGGAAAAGATTAATCCACGTACTATTGCTACAACTCACACAAATGCTGTGCTCACCTTCCACAAAAGCATGCAATGCATAAAATATTCCAGAAAAATATCTAATCACTATCCTTAAAGCTGGGATCTGGGCTATGGATGAGACTCTGAGAACACTACTTGCCCCGTTAATTTTGGGAACAGACAGAAGGGACATCTGAGAACATTCTATGTTTACTGTTTCTAAATACTATTTAAGAAACTACCCCAAGTTATGAAAGGTTTGGCATACAATAACTATTTAGAGTGCAATTCAGTGAGTCAATAATTTGGACGGAGTTCCGTCATGTTATTCTTTTGTTGGGCTTGGCTAGACTGATCCATGGTTCTATAGTTATAGTCAGTGGCCTCATGTGCTTGGAGTAGACTGTGTGCCAGCCAGAATAACAAGAGTAACTCGTGTATGTGCCTCTAATTATCTGTAAGGCTAGCCTTGCTTTCTAAGAGCAGCAGTAAGGCAAGCCTTAGCATACAAGTTCTTCCAAAACTTATGCTTCTGCAATATTTTTTAATGTTCTGTTGGTCAATGAAAAGTCACAGCCCAACCCCGATCCACAAATGAAAAAAAAAAAGAGTCTACATTTTGGCAAGTGGATCTGCGGTCCCATGAAATTCATTTGCCATTACATGGATTACAAGAAATCACAAATATGTAAATACATAAAGGGAAATAATTTATGGTTATTGTTACAAATGACCTGACTGGCATGCCTCATTTTATTCAATGAATGAATTTCCTTCATTCACTTCACTCCAGACCAATGCAACGTATATTGCTGTTGACAACATCATAGATACTCTTCCCTCAGCCTAAGATACCTACATTAACCATAGAATCCAGTTAAGACTCAAGGTGAGGGGAAATTGAAGAGAAAACAAACCTTTCCTACCTGATGGGCTACTAACTGAGTTTGATACCCTCTGACTATGTGGCTAATTTCCTAGAGCCATTTCTCTTTTCGTGTGTTTTTGTGACTTCTTGAATACTCTGAGTAGGAATGTCCAACTGTGATTGCCATTGCATGGTTGAAGACTCCTTTCTGACTGGCCTTTATTTTTACCCATTTTATTGAGTTGCAACTCATATTTTATACAGTTTACACATTTAAATTATACAGTTCAGTGATTTTTAATATATTCATGGATACATTCCGCCAATCACCACAGTCTTTATTAATATAGTTTAATCACCTTAGAAAGAAATCTTGATTCCCTTAGGTATCTATATGACTGTTGCTTCGCTCCCTTTCTTTATCTAAACAACTGTTAACCTAATTTATGAATATGTATTTAAAAATTTTGGACTATCATACTATTGGAATCATACTATATATGGTTCTTGTGACTTGATTCTTTTACTTGGCATATTTTTAAGATTTATCCAATGTTGTATATATTAGCATGTTTTTACTTTCTACAATGGAATAATATTCCATTGGATGCATATATTATCTTTTCTTTAATCATGTAAAGGTTAAATAATATATTGATAGTTTCCCTATTTGTATTATTTAAATATTTTTGGTATTATATTGCACAATCTTTTCTGCAGGATGTTTTCAAATCATTTGCATAAATACTCTAGAGTAGAATTTCTATGTTGCAATAGTAGCCCTGTCTTAAATTGTTTTATTCAAAGTTGGACCATTTTATGTGTTTATCAGTAGCACATGACTTCCAATTTTCCACATTTTCACCAGTAATTATTATTTATCTATCCTTTTTAATTTTAGCCATTCCCAGAAGGTTCAATATCACATAGTGGGCTTGGTCATGTGCTTCTCTGATAACTAATGCTGTTGAACATCTTTTAAGTGTTTCTTGGGCATTTTTACATATCTCCTGGGGAAATGTTTACTTGTGGTGTTTGACTGTCTTAGTTTAAGTTGTCTTTTAATTTTTGAGCTATTTTTGTACACATGTCCCTTACTAAATATGTAATTTGTAAATGTTTTCTCCAATTCTGTTGTCTTTCTTGTGTCCTTTGACGCAGAAAATTTTAAAATTTTCATAAAATCAAATTCATTTAGATTTTCCTTTGCTCTTTTATTTTCTTTTGCTAAGACTCCATTGCCAGATTCATGAAGATATATGCTCATGTTTTCTTCCACGGGATAAAGTTTTCACTCTTAGATTTAGAACTTCAACAATTGATATCTTTCATTTATCTGGGGGACAAAGCCTTGCTATGCTGTCGAGGATGGCCTTGAGCTCCTGAACTCAAGGAGTCCTATTGCTTAGGCCTCACAGTTAGCGAAGCCTATGGGAACTTGCAACAGTGCCCCCTTTTTGAATTTATGTTTGTACGTGATATGAGGAAGAGTTCCGATTTCATCCCATTGTGTGCAATATCTACTGTCTCAACACTACATTTTTTATCATCCTACCCCTTTCTCATTGCATGGTCTTGGCACAGATATGAGTTTTCTTTGAAACTCTCAAATCTACTTCACTGGTCTTTATATCTTTTTGTTCTGGCTCACTTCTTATGACTCCATGCTTCAGCACGATGATTCTGAACTTTACCTTCTTCTCAGTTCCTTTCGTTCTCCTTCTGTATAACTTTGCTGTCAAAGTTCTTTAAGATTATTCAAACAGACTTCCTCATTTAGATCCACTGGGCTCATACTACAAAAGCAAATCTCTCTCTCTCTCTCTCTCTCTCTCTCTCTCTCTCTCTCTCTCTCTCTCCCTCCCTCCCTCCCTCTCTCTCTCTCTCCTTTTAATATCTTCAAGAATGGTTGGGGCTGGGGAGGTGGCTCAGTAGAATAAACGCTTGGATGGCAAGCGCAAGGTTCTGAGTTTAATCGCCAGTACTGAAAAAAAAAAAAAAATCTTATGAGATGTGGACAATAAGCCAATTTCTACAAATCTCTGTCTTTCATAGAAAGGTTCCACTTTACAACTGAGAATTTTTTCAGCTTTCGGGGTCCTCAGCAAAAATGGAGATATTCACAGTGCTATTTTAGCAACCCTTCTTAAACAAAGAATGAATAAATGGATATATAAATGTTGATCTCCTCCCACTTCCAACAACGTTTTAATTTAATTCATTGACTAGCTCTATGAATCCAAAGTTAATTAACATTGAACAACTATCTACTATTGCAATCTGAGGAATCAAATCTCCATAATGATATTTTTTTCAAATCCATTAGTATAATCTCTTGGTATCTATTAAGCATATACTTTTAATCAGTAGAATGGATTTTTGATTTCATGATGATAAAAATATTTCCATATCCTTTCTTTATTTTTTAAACTTTATTTATGTTACGGCCAGCTCAGCCTGCCCTGGGGGTGGGGCTGGTGCAGCATGTGGTGCCAGGGATTGAACCGTGGTCCCTGTGGTTGCCTAAGCATGTGCTTTAGACTGCTGAGCTATCTCACCAGCCTCCCATCTGCTTTCTTTAAAAATAATCAACCCCAGTCCCACAAAAAAAAATCATGCCAAACCAGTTATAAGAACAAAAGACAGCAACACAAACTCCACCTTTTATGAAACTAGATGAGATGGTTCGTTTCCAAAGATGATCTTCAAAAGTGCCTCATGTCAGATTATTTTCATGCTGCTTCTCATGTCAGCAATGATTTGCTTTTCTTCCCCTTGAACTTGGGCTAGACTTGGCACTGGCTGTGGCTAATAAAATACAGCAATAGTGACATTCTTGAATGACAAATGCAGAAGACTAGTGTTCTATTCCATCCTTTTAGAAATCAAGTGCCACCCAGTGACAGTCCAAGCAAAATGGAAATCCCACAAGAATAATCCCACAAGAATAAGAAACAAAGGTGAACACTCTAACGGAGCTCATAGTTTACTGTCAGTATCAGATGTCAGGCACGTAAGTGCACCATCTTGGACATCTCATGTGAGCTTCCAGAAGACTGCAGTCTCAACGGACCTCTCATAGAGAACTTGAGAAATAACACTGCAGCTATTAGGTAAAACCTCAATGTTGGATAGTGGTTTGTCTTATTACAATAGGTAATAATAATAGTAGGATAGATTTGGACTCCCTCAAACCACAGTATATAGAGGCTGAAGGCTACATATATCTTTCCTAAAATGCTGATTTAAAAAGGTTTGCCACTAGGAAAAAAATTAGGGCAAGGTGTGGTAAGGAACTAATATTTTTCATGAAAACCATTTTATCATTATTAGACACTTTAAAATTTAGCATATGTAATGCTTCAATTTAAATATATGTACTTTTTATATTCTGTTCTTACCATTTTTTCATTTTTTAAAAGAAATGTTTACTTGAGTGACAGAGTATAGCAACAGTTAAAATGACATTAGAATCAACACACATCTAAAAGACCAGAATGACAGGCATTCCAAGCATGGTTTTAGTATTATGCATTGCTAGTGTCTCTGTTAAAAACCTGTTGGAGATTCTTGGGATCATTGTCTAATTCATCCTGCTTATATTAGTTCATGATTTTGCCACCATCATGTTTTCTAACTTTTTAGCATGCTGTCTCTTTGTTGTTTACTCTTTAAGTTCTTCATTTCCATTGATCTGTGTTATGACATTCCATTTTTATTACTCCTTTTGAGTTCTTACACTAGGAAGACTATACGATATTTACAAATGTAGGTCTGGTTTATTTTACTTATGACTATATCTTCAAGATATATCCACTTATACATGAAATATTCCAGTTTCTCAATCTTTATAGCTGAGCACTATTCCATTGTATAAAAATGCCATATCTTTTTCAACCATTCTTCCGATGATGGACATTCGGTTGTTTCCAAGATTTGGCTCTCACAAATTGTGCCACTATAAACATAGTTGTACAGATATTGCTATGATACAATGTTTTCAGTTCTTCTGGAAAAATTCCCAATAAGAGGATAGCTGGATTGAATGGGATTTTCAGTTCTATTTTTTTAAAGATATTCCACACTGCTTTCCATAATGGTTGCACGAATCTACATTCCCAACAGCAGTGGAGAAGGGTTTTTTTTTCTCCACAGCCCCTTCAATATTTGTTGTTGGTTCATTTCTTTATGATAGCCATTCTTTCTGTAGTGAGATGGTATCTCGCTGTTGTTTTAATATGCATTTCACAGATGGCGAGCGATGTGGAGCATTTCTTAATATGCATATATAAGCTTCTATTATTTTGTCTTCTAAGAAGTGTATATTTATCTCAGATGCCCATTTCCGGATTGAGTCTTTGAATTTTGGGGCTCTAATGTTTTCTAGTTCCTGATAAATTCTAGATGAAAGACCTTTGAATAATTGTTAGTTAAAAATTTCTCAAAATTTGTGGGCTCTTTTCACTTTGTTGTTGATTTCTTTCCATGTGCAGAAACTTCTCAGCAAGAAGAGGTCCAAGTTGTTGATTCTTTCGAGTGTTAAGCATGCATTTTGTTTTTTGTCCATGAACTCTTTGCCTACCCTGATATCTTCAAGATTTCCTCTTACTTTCTCTTCCAGGAAATTTAGTGACTCTGTCAACATTTAGATGTTTAATCCATTTGACTTTAGTTTAGTGCATGGTGATAGATCTGGGTCAAGTTTTAGTTTTCAGCATTTAGAGAGCCAGTTTCTCCAGCACCATTTGTTGAAGAGGCTATTTTTTTTTCCAGTAAACATGTTTAGCCGCTTTGTCAAAAATAAGATGGTTGAGTGTGTTTGTATTTGCTTCTGAATCTCATAATCTATTTAATTTTTTCTCAGGTCTTTTTTTTTTTTTTGCAATACCATGCAGATTTTTTCACTGTAGCTTTGTAGTATAACTTTAGGTCAGGAATTGTAATGCCTCCTGTGTTATCTTTGTTGCCTAGGATTGTCTTTGCAATTCTAGGTATTTTCTGGTTCCAGATAAGTTTCAGGAATGATTTCTCTAGGTCTGTGAGATATGTTGATGGTATTTTGATAGGAATTACATTAATCTGCATAGCAATTTAGGGAGTATGGCCATCTTCACAGTGTTGATACTTCCTGTCCAGGAGCAGGGAATATTTTTCCTTTTTTTTTTTTTTTTTTTTGTCTTTTGGAGACAGGGTCTCGCTATGCAGTTCAGGCTGGCCTTGAGCTAACTTTGGTAGCCCAGGCTGGTCTCGAACCTGCACCAATCCTCCTGCCTCACTCTCCCAAGTGCTGGGAGTATAGGTTTGCACCACCATACCTGGATATCGTTCCATTTTCTGAAATTCTCTATGATCTCTTTTTTCAGCGTACTACAGCTTTCATTGAATATATCATTTACTTCTTTAGTTAGGTTAATTCTTAAATATTTCCTTTTCTTTTGTGCTATTGTAAAAGGTATTGCTTCTCTGTTTCCCTCTCATTGTATTTGTTATCTGTGTAGAGGAATGCTGTTGACTTTTGGGTGTTTAATTTCTATCCTGCTATGCTGCTGAATTTGCATATTAATTCTAATAACTTCTTGGTTGAGTCCTTTGGGTCTTCCAAGTAGACTAAAATGTCATCTGCAAATAATGATAGTTTAACTTCTTTTCCTATTCTTATTTCTTTTGTGTCTTTCTCTTGTATAATGGCTATGGCTAATGATTCCAGAACTATATTGAATAGGAATGTTGATAGAGGACATCCTTGTCTTATGCAAGATCTGAGAGTAAAAGATTTCAGTTTTTCCCATTCATAATTATGTTAACTGATTGTTATAGATGGCTTTTATCAAACTGAGGCAGAGGCGATCTATTTCAAATTCCAGTAGAGCTTTGAGCATGAATAAGTGTTAGACTTTGTCCAAAGCCTCTTCTGCATCAGTTCAGATGGTCCTGTGGTTTTTGGATTTGGATTTATTGATATATTTTATTACATTGATAGATTTGCATATGTTGAACCGTCCTCTTATTTCTGGGAAACCTACTTGGTCACGATGAATACTCTTCTTAATGAATTGTTGTATTCTATTTGCTAGGACTTTATTGAGAATTTTTGTGTCTATGTTCATGAGAGAAATTGTTGTGTAGTTCTCTTTTTTATTTGCATCATTCTCTGGATTTGGGATCAATATAATACTTGCCCCCAGTAATGATTTTGGGAGGATTGTTTCCTTTTCAATTTCACTGAAGAATTTGAGGAGTATTGGGATTATATGTCCTGTAGATTTCTTATAGAAGTTGGTTGTGAATCCATCAGGACCTAGACTTTTCTTTGTTGGTAGGTTTTTTATTACATTTTATATCTCATTGGCTGTTATTGGGTTACTGAGAGTTCTTATATCTTCTTGATTCAGTTTTGGTAAAGTATACCTTTCTAGAATCGCTCTATTTCATTTGTATCTTCAGTTCCATGGGAGTAAAGATTTTTGAAGTTGCTATTGATGATCTTCTGGATTTCTACTGGGTCATAATGTCACCGTTTTCATTCCTTATTGCTTGAATTTGAGGGTTTTTTCTTTGTTTTTGTTGAGGTTAACTAGGAGGTAATCAATATGTTTTAATCTTTTAAAGAACCAGATTTTTGATTCATTAATTATTTGAATTGTTTTCTTTGTCTCAATTGAATTAGTTTCTGCTTTGATCTTTATAATTTCCTCCAAGCTTTGGGCTTAGCATTTCATTTGCTCTTCCTTTTCAAGATGATCTATGTGCAGCATCAGGGTATTTATTTGTTTTTGTTCTGTTTTATTAATGCTTGAGTTCAGAGCTATAAATATCTCTTTAAGAACTGCATCCATTGCAGTCCATAAATTCCAGTAGGTCATGTTTGAATTTTCATTAAACTGTAGCTATTGCTTAATTTCTTCTTTAACTTCCTCTATACCCCACTGGTTGTTGAGGAGGATGTTGTTTAATTTCCATGTATCTCTGGGTTTTTTGTGATTTCTTTGTCATTTATTTCCAGTTTCATTGCACTGTGGTCAGATAACATGTATGGGATAATTTCTGTTTTCTTGCATATACTTAAGCATCATCTATGGACTAGTATGTGGTCTATTTTAGAAAATATCCCATACACAGCTGAAAAAAAGGTGTGTATTCAGAAGTCGTTGAGTGGAGCACCCTCTAAATGTCCAAAAATTCCACTGTTCCAAATTCTGGTTCCCTGCTGCTATTCTTTGCTAAGTTTTTGTCTGCTTGACCTGCCTTTTTGGGATAAAGGAGTGTTAAGGTCTCCTGTTAAGATGGTGGTATTGGATATTATTATTATTATTATTATTATTATTATTATTATTATTATTTTGTCTTTTTAAGACAGGGTCTCACTATGCAGTTGAGGCTGGTCCTGAGCTCACTTTTGTAGCCCAGGCTGGTCTCGAACTCACATTAATCCTCCTGCCTCAGCCTCCCGAGTGCTGGGATTACAGGCGTGCGCCACCACGCCCGGCTGGTATTGGATATTAGAGTTTTTATGTCCATTAAGATTTGTCTTATACAGCTTGGTGCTCCCATGCTGGATGAGCATACATTTATGAGTATTATCTCTTCGTCTTGAATTTTTCTCCTGATCTGTATGTAATGATCATCTTCATTCCATTTGTTCAATCTTGGTTTGAAGTTCAGACTATCTGCCAACAGAATTGCTACCCCTGCTTTTTTCTGAGGTACTGGAGCATGTAGTATTGTTTTCCATAATTTATCTTTCAGTCCATGAATATCGTTATGAGTTAAGATTTTTCTTGTATATGGCATATTGTTGGATTTTGTTTCCAATCCACCGTGTCAGTCTATTTCTTTTAATTTCAGAATTAAGTCCATTTACGTTGATGGTTTTAATTGAAATGTGTTGACTTATGATTGACATTTTTATCTATTATTATCTACACTTTTTCTCCTATTTTTAATTAGTTGTCCATTTTAAACGGTTCTTTTTGTTCTCATTCATGGAGTTGGGTCATTTTGGGCCCTCTCTAAAATATATATTTTATTTATTTATTTATTTTTTTCTTGTTTCAGAACCTTTGTTTATTCACTCATTTTTATGGCTGGCTCAGCCTGCCCCGAGGGCAGGGGTGGCGCAGCATGTGGTGCTGGGGATCAAACCGCGGTCCCTAAAGCTGCCCAAGCTTTCCCAAGCAGGGGCTTTAGACCACTGAGCCATCCCACCAGGCCCCTCTAAAATATTTTTAATGCTCTGTGTAGGGTTGGCTTTGACATCATGAAGTTCTTTATTTGCTATTTGTCATGGAAGTATTTCTCTTCCTCCTCACCTTTGAAAGAGAGTTTTGTGGTGTATAGAAGTCTGGTCTCGAATGTGTTTTCCTGTAAGTTTTGAAGCACTCTGCTCCATGCTCTTCTTGGTTTCATGGTTTGTAAAGAGAAATCTTTCATTATTTTGATCAGTGTTCCTTTCAGTGTGTTCTGTTTCTTTTCTCTAGTAGCTTTTAATATATCATTCTTCTGCTGGATTTCTGGGATGTTGACTATTATATATCAGTGTGTGTTTTTAGTTGGCTTGATGTTATTTAGAATTGTGTGCTTCAGTTACCTGCATGCCGGATTACTTTCTCATATTTGGGAAGTTTTCTGCTATTCTGCCCATATTTCTTTTATATCATTTGTATTGACTCCTTTCTCATTCATTCTTATCAGGCTCACATTGTTTATCTTTGCATCATATTGCAGTTGTTGAATTATCTTTCCTGCATACTAGTTGTTTTTAAGATATGCTTTATTAATTTTTTGGTAGCTGTGACTGTGTCTTCAAGATCTGAAACTCTACCTTCACTTTCGTACATATGGTGTTGCCAGCTGGTGATTAATATTTTATTGTTCTATATACTCTTTGAAACTGCTTCATGTATCTATTTCATTTCTATATTACTCATTCAAGGATTTCATCATTTTTCTGTTCTTTAATTTTGCATCATTGTCTTCTTTAGAAGCATTTATTAAGTCTTTCATTATAATTATCTTTTCTTTTCCTACTTCAGAGATTATTTCTGCTCTGATTTCGTCTCTACCTTTCTGCAGTTTTTCCTTTATTTCAGATGCTATTAATCCAAATATGTCTTTTTTTTTACTTCAGAATTTTCTTTTTCTTTTTTTTTAACCAGAGGTTGTTTCTGATCTAATTTCCTCTATAATTTTCTGTAGGGTTTTTTTTTTCTTTCTTTCTTTCTTTCTTTTTTTTTTTTTTTTTTTTTTTTTTTTTTTTTTTTTTTTTTTTTTTTTTTTTTTTTTTTTTTTTTTTTTTTTTTTTTTTTTTTTTTTTTTTTTTTTTTTTTTTTTTTTTTTTTTTTTTTTTTTTTTTTTTTTTTTTTTTTTTTACTTTGGATACTACTAATTCAGACCTTTCTTTTTACTTCATAGTTTATTTCCAATCTGATTTCTTGTATGTTTTTCTGCATTTTTTCCTTTACTTCCAATGTTATTAATTCAGAGATTGCAGCTTTGTGATTTCCATTTTATTATGTGCTAATGTTTCCTGCATTTGTTCTGAGTGGTCTTTAGGCCTGAGATTGCATCTTACTCCTTCTCTTTGTCATTTTTTATAGCAATGTCCTCTGACCTTTGCTGTAGAACTTTGATGAAGTTATACTATTAGCACCTACTATAATTTGAGTCCTTTTCTACCAAGTTTTAACTTGTCCAGTTTTGCCTGGCTGGGTCTGGATGATGTGCTCAGTTTCTTCCTACTGTCGTTCATGGAAGTGAGCCCACTGTTCACCTCTGGCCAGATGTTTATTTAGCTCATGGATTAACTGGAAGGATCTGGCCCCCAGCCTCTATGCAGGGAATTTTGCTGCAGGGTTCCACAGCAGATGCTGGTGCTGGATTCTGCTTAGGAAAGGAGTTGCAGTGGTGAGGGTGCTGCAGTCTGAGAGTTCTTACCTGCATATCATCCCATCTGGGATCTGGTCAGGGAAGTAGTTCTAGTGGAGCAGATGCCACTGGCCCAGTGTTCCCACCTGCACACCTGTCTATCTGGGGTCTGCTGTATTTTTAGCTATTTCCTTTCTTTCTTTTTCCTTCCTTTCTTTCTTTCTTTCTTTCTTTATTTCTTTCTTTCTTTTTGTATTTAGTACAGGGTCTATAGGTTCTCACTATACAGGTCAGACTTATAGTGACCCTCATGTTTTCACCCTCCCAAGTGCTGGGGTTATAGAACCATGCCACGATCCCCAGTCTCAGTTGGCATCTCCGCATGCCCCAGGGTTGGGGCCAGAGTGGCATTCTGAGGAGCAAACCCCAGTCCCTGTGTCTGCCTAAGCATGTGCTTTATTCCATTGAGCTATCTACCTGGCCCTGAAATATATATTTTTAAAAAGTGCAGAATATCACTATTGGAATTTCTTCCTAAAAATACTCAGGGAATAAGATGAATGTTGGCTTTAACAAAGTTTAAATTTCCTTAAAAAAATAAATAAATTTCCTTGCAATTTAAAGATGCTCACTTGATTTCCTACATTAAACTTGAATGTAATTTGTAGTACTATGTAATAAAACAATTTCTAACTGGGTTACTGTCTTTAAGCCATCATCTATGCTTGTTCAATAGGCTAGTGCACTTTTGTTATATTACTGGGTAGCAGTGACGATAAATGGAAATTAGTGTCTCCTAAATATAAGCCAACTAAGGAATAGATCACCAGACATGACCAAAAATTATGAATCTTAACTTCATTTGATATATGTTATATTATTTGACTATTCAAAGTTCACTTGTGAATTTAATATGCAACTTAAAACTAAGCAAAACATTCTAATCATGTTAGCTGTTAGACAGTCTGTCTAAAAGACAAAATAGAATTATTCAATAAGTAATATTTTAGTTTTCTAAGAACAAGTTCCCACTTATGGTGTGCAAATACCAATTGGAAGCCTTTTGCATAGTGGCCTCTTGCAATTATCTAAGAAAACCAGGCCCTTAACGTAGAGGCTATTCAATGTTAAGTGGAGCCTGAGAGCTTGAAGCAGAATTTAAAATTGAATCTTGGTCCAGCCTAATAAAATCTAGGAATATTTCTATGTTCCTTTTAATGACATATTACAAAATAGACAAACAAGAAGCATAGAGACCCTTCCTTCTGAACATGATTGAAATTTAGGTGTGGGAGCCGGGCGTGGTGGCTCACGCCTGTAATCCCAGCACTCGGGAGGCTGAGGCAGGAGGATCGGTGCGAGTTCGAGACCAGCCTGGGCTACAAAAGTGAGCTCAAGGCCAGCCTCAACTGCATAGCGAGACCCTGTCTCAAAAGACAAAAAAAAAAAAAAAAGAAATTTAGGTGTACTCTGTCCATCACTAAGTTCATATGTATATGATACTGACAAATATAGAGCATTTCAAAAGTCTTACAGGACAGGAATTTCACATTAGACCTAAATCATTTATTTATCTTCTTTTCAAGTGAAAACCAACTTGGACGGTGTTGGGTTTAGTGATTGCTAAGTATTTTATTTATTATTTATTTATTTATTATTTTTTGAAGAGAGTAAAAATTAGAATTGAAACAGAAAAATTACAAATGATACAGGATTTCACTTAACAAAGTAATATGAATTTCACAGCATATGTTGTAGTACATATTGTTGTCTTCCTACCAGTTATTCATGTTACCAGATATACGCATGTAAAATTGGAAAAAGAAATGTATAAGAAGTTAAGAAAAGAAAAAGTACAAACAATGGTAAATGCAGATGAAACACATTAAAGCATTAACTGTTTCACTCCACAGAGCAGCGAAAATGCACAGTACAGTTGTCCAACCCATCTTGCCTACATACAAAAGTTTCTTTCCCCCACTCCTGCTCCTGTCCTCCTCAACTCAGAAACTCTTTCCTTTTGAGTAAGTACCAGGGTTTATTGTACCCTTCAGATTTCATTTTTTCTTCTTTTAGGTTCTCCTACTAAAAAGACAATGCAATGTTTGCACATGTGGGTCTGATTTATTTCACTTAAGGATATGTTCTCTAGTTGTTTCTATTTAATGATGAAAGACTAAAATTTATTCTGTTTTATAGCTGAATAATATGCCATTGTGTAAAAATATGATGTCTCGTTTATCTATTCTTCAGTTCATGGGAATCTGGATTGTTTCCAGGATTCAGCTATGACAAATTGAGTTGCTATAAACATGGCTGCACATATATCACTCTGGTATGAAGTTTTCAGTTCTTCTGGAAAAAATATACAGGAGGGGAATAGCTGGATTGAATGTGACATCTAATCCTAACTTTTGAATGAATCCCCACACTGATTTTCATAGTGGTTTTACCAGCCTACATTCCCACCAACAGTACAGAATTGTTCCTTTTTCTCTACAGCCTCTCCTACAATGGTTATTGAACAACTTCTTGATGTTATTGACTCTTTCTAAGGTGAGATGGAATCCAGGCTCTTGAGTTTGGGGACTGCAGGTGTATGCCACCACAGCTGAGCCCATGTGTTTGTTTTGTTTTGTTGATTTGATTTGTTTCCTTTTGAGACAGGCTGGCCTCAAACTTAGAGCAGTCCTCCTGGCTCAGCCCCCCAAGTTCTGGGATTATAGGAATGCCCTTCTTCACTCTG
The DNA here is from genome assembly GCA_004027025.1 of Myocastor coypus. NCBI lineage: Eukaryota > Metazoa > Chordata > Mammalia > Rodentia > Myocastoridae > Myocastor > Myocastor coypus. Next base: position 4,554 of record PVJA010006900.1, on the reverse strand, counting down.
CTCTTCCAGCCATTTTTAAAACAATCTGTATGCTTCACTAAGTTGCTAGGCTGGGTTTCAACATGACAGCCTCCTGCCTGAGCCTCCAAAGAACTGAGATCACAGGTATGATCTCTTAGCCACCAAGTATTTTATATAGGTCATCTGTCAACACATTTTATTTATGCACATGGCTGCATGTGCACATACACCCACACACAAACACACACACATATGCCAAGTGTAGAAAAGCCTATCATTCAAAATGTAACTAAGGGATTACTGCTCACTTATATCAACTCCAGACCACACTTATATTTTTATAACTTCCCTCTCCATAACTCCTATGTAAAGATTACTTTTGAGCAGAGGTTCTAACAGAGCAGGAGATCTGGTTATCACTTTATCAAGGGATTTTTAATCTGGTACATTCAAGTGTGGGGGTATGTGCATATGTGTACGTGTTATTCTATAGCAAGCAATAACATTCGTCAGGTTCTCAGAGTTCTTACACTACCTCAAGATGGGTAACATTTGGAAATCTGAGGCAGATACATCATGGCTCAACAAGACAGAAGCTCGTTTTATTCTTTTTCACAGCACCATGAATTGCAGCTCCAAATCCATAAACTTTCTCTCTACCTAGTGGTATACCACATATACAAATGTTTATTCAATTTTTTACTGATAAGAAAGAGGGCCATAACATATTAATATAACTTATTTGTAGAAATTCAGTGATGTGTGGCTTTGTTCCACTAAGGCAATCTCTTTTTCAAGATTGGCAAGGTTCTCCCTCATTCATGATTACAAACAGTTTCTCCTGTGAAAGATATAAAACATTCTTGAATGCTGATGTGCACTTAGGTATTAGATCTTTTAAACAACAATAGAATCATTGGTCTCCATCTGCTCTCAAATCTTCTCTTACCTCAATTTAAATCCTGGCTATGTAATTACTTCTCAGCTTTGCATGATCTCTACCTATTCCATATTAACTTCTTGGCAGAAACTCCCACCAAAGATCTTTGATTGAGAGCCTGCTGGTTGTTGAAGTTTGATCGTACTGCTCCAGCTAAGAGTATTAAATGTTACAATCCAAACAGCTCTTAAGAGGCCCACATGGATATTTGAAGTGGACGTTATTTTTAGTTTTTGCTAGTCACAGTTTATTTAGGCCGAGTAAGCTAAATATGATCAGCTACACATCTATTCCAAAAGCACTGCCATCTAACCTTTGTAGCTGTAACACTAAAAAATATAGTTAGGGCATATCCGAAAACACAGCACAATTTGGTGATTCTCCTTGACAAAGGCAAAAGAAACTCCTAAAAATTATTTTTCAAATTCTCTTGGATTTCCATAAAGCAATGAGTATCTTGTGCAATAATTGTTGCTGAGGGCTTTGCTTTGTATTTTTAACTCTCTTTGTTTCATGACATGCCATAATTATATGCTCAAACCATAGTCTAAATTTATCTTATTGTAGTTTTCTGGTAAAATACTATGTACTACGTACAACATTTACATTTATAAAATCTATGATGGAGGCAAAAGGGTTTGTTTAGACCTTTAAATTGGGATGTGGGGAAGAGAAAGGAAAGAAGCAGCAAATTTCAGGAGAATTCTGTGTCAAAGGATATGTGTTAAATGCTTTCATGGATTTCAGTGTGTGAGATGATAGGATAATAATTCCTTACCATCTCTTTTGTGCTGGTGTCATAGACTCAGAGACCCCTGGTTCTCTCCCTGGCCCTGCCACTTAACTAGCTGCCTGACGGCTGACGTTTGAAAGCTTCATTTGTGAAATAAGGTAGCCAGACTACATGATGTTTAAGATACCTTCTAGCTGTAAAATTCTACAGCACTCTAGAGATGGGGACTAGAAATGTTTCCACAAGGAGAAAAAAAAAAAAACATGCCTCGATGCCTCAGTTATAGTAGCCTTCTAGAACCACTCCCTGTGAAAATATCTCCATTATTTTGAAAATAATTTAAAGTATTTTAAGGAATTGAGACTCGCACAAGATACATGCATAACATAATGCTAATATTCATTAGTCCTTTTAATAATGAAGACATCTTTGACCATAAATGAATAAAAAAGAAAAAAAAAACTGTCCTGAAAGATACTTATGTCCCTTAAAGCAAAAATAACTAAAACAGCATGATATCAGCATAGGAATAGAGTAGCATATCGACCAATCAGGAAAAAAGGCACAGAAATGGTGCCCCCACACACACACACGCACACACGCACACACGCACACACGCACACATGCACACACACACATTTAGTAGATGATAAAGATATTTCAAATCCATGGAGGAATGGAAGATGATGAGGCAACAGTTAGCTTTTGAGAATAAATTCGGTCAACATGAATTCCAACTGAATTCAGAAAGGAAAATGTAAAAGTTAAAGTCACAAAAATTGAGAAAAGAAACCTCATCTCAATACAAAATGGCATTGAGATCTAGTACTAGAAAAAGCCATGAAGACAGCAATTAAAAAGATTAGACTATGTTACGTTAAAGTAGTTTGCATACAAAAGAATATCATACAGAAGATTACAAAGCAGGCAGTGCTGCAGAAAAACACAACATATATGAAAAGATTAATATCTAGAACCTAGAAAATTCTTAAATTCAGTAATAATAGCGGGCAAACATTTCAATAAAAAATGACACAAATAGGGGCCCGGCGGGATGGCTCAGTGGTCTAAAGTGCCTGCTTGGGAAAGCTTGGGCAGCTTCAGGGACCGCAGTTCAATCCCTGGCACCACATGCTGTGCCAGCCCTGCCTTCGGGGCAGGCTGAGCCGGCCATAAAAATGAGTGAATAAACAAATAAAGGTTCTGAAACAAGAAAATAAATAAATAAATAAATAAAATAATTCTGAAAAATAAAAATAAATAAATAAATAAATGACACAAATAAATAATCCACAAAAAATACATATTTCTAGTAGACATGAGGAAAGCGTATACTTCCTCATTATTAATCTGAGAAATGCAAACTAAAATAATGCCATAAACATCATTTAAAAGCAAATATTAAACTTAGGAAAGTATTTGCTGAAAAATGAATCATGCTTTTAAAATAGAAATACCCAGTATCAGTGAAGAATATCAGTTCCACAAACGTATACTAAACAAGAGTTCTATCCTTTAATTTGTATACTTTTTTATTTTTAATGAGAATGCAAAACAGTATTACAACAAAAAAAATTACAAGTGATGCAGAATTTCACTTAACAAAGTAATATGAATTTCTCAGTATTTGTTGTAATACCATAGGTTGTCTTCCAACCAGTCATTCATCTTACCAGCTAAACACATGTAAAATTGGAAGAAAGAAAAAAGAGGGGGTTAGCCGGGCATGGTGGCGCACGTCTGTAATCCCAGCACTTGGGAGGCTGAGGCAGGAGGATCGGTGCAAGTTTGAGACCAGCCTGGGCTACAAAAGTGAGCTCAAGGCCAGCTTGAGCTGCGCATTGAGACCTTGTCTCAAAAAGACAAAAAAAAAAAAAGAAAAAAGAGGGGGTTGGGGAGATAGCTCCATGACACAAGTGCCTGCCTAGCAAGTACAAGGTTGTGACTTAAAACCCTAGTTCCACAAAAAAAGAAAGAAAGAAAGAAAGAAAGAGAAAAAGAAAAATGTGTAGGAGAAATTAAGAAGAGAAAAAGTAGAAACAACTAAAAAAAAGGACACAAAACAAATTAAGTATCATCTGTTTCTTTCTGTAGACCAGCAGAAACGCCAAGTACAGTTGTCCAAACCATCCTGCTCACATAAATAGCTAGATCTTATTCCTGCACTTCCACTCTTGTCCTCCTCAACTCCTTTTAAATAAGTTCATTCCCTTTTCCCGGTATCTACTGTTGCCTCCAGACTACATCTTTGCTTTCATCTTTACATCGTTTCTCCTCACACTAAGAAGAAAATATGATGCTTTCACACGTGGGACTGATTTATTTCACTTAAGAGCATGTTCTCTACTCGCATTAATTTACTGACAAAAGATTCAAATTTATTCTGCTTTATAGCTAAATAATACTACATTGTGTAAAAAAACGAAATCTTGTTTATCTATTTTTTGGCTGACGGGAATCTGTCTTGTTTCCAGGATTAAGCTCTGACAAATTTTGCTGCCATAAATATGGGTGCATATATGTCACGGTGGTATGATATTTTCAGTTGTTCTGGAAAAATACTTAGAAATGCAGAAAGATAAGTGATTGGACGGTGTCAAGGCTGAGGTGTGATGCTGTGGTAGAGCACTTGCCTGGCATGTACAGTCCTTGGGTTCCATCCCCAGAAATTAGAGGGAGATGGAGAGGGGAGGGGAATATCTGTAAATTGATAGGCCCCTTTTTTTTTCCAATTTTTTTATTGTTTAAATTTAACAATGGCTATATTACATATTTTCATCATCAGATCAGCTTAGATTAATACATATAGGTATATAAGATTGATCAAACAATTAAACATTAACCTTTCAAATTCCACATTACTCTTTTTTTTCTTTTCCCCTTTCTTTTCTTTGAAAGTTGACATATTGCATATTGTCCT
>PVJA010006899.1:0-70997 GCA_004027025.1 Myocastor coypus | reverse complement strand
ATATATATATATGATGGAATAGTTCCCAGATATAAAAATAGACAAACTCAAATCCTTTATGGGTAAACCAATGCAACTGGAGACCACAGTCAACAGTGAAATGAATCATAGTTACATGTGTAAGCATCATATGATATTTCTGGTGTAAGTCCATGAAAGAGTAAAAATCAAAAAGATACAATAGATACTATGACAGGAAAAGAACACGGTAAAAGGGAAGGAGCACCTGGGATAAGGTAAGGGTGCTCTCAGGTCACTTTCTACGGGGTCGGGCGTGCTGCCATGATGTAGTCTGAGCCTCTGCTCTTGCCGTCGCTCTCCAAGGCTGTTTGGTCCTAGTTTCTTTCCTCTCCTGCGGGAGCAGTTCTGTCTTCTCACTTGTTGCTTTCCACTTTTTACACCGAAGCCACCCTCCTCTACTGTAGTCTATAACTTAGTGGCGTGTGGCACCGTGGGCTGCCTTCCTAATCCTGCCACCAGCATGGGGTCATCCCTGGGCCGCACACCAGACACAAAGCTATGGAATTCCTCTGCCTCTGGAGCCACAGCTCTTGGAGGGGAGGGCTTAGGTGTTCTATGCATTATACACTCTCGTACTCTTTAATCTGGTCCCTAGAGGTTCCAGACAGCACCATGGTGTATGAAAGGGAAGTGAATGAAGAAAAAAAAAAACGAAAAGGGGGTGAAAAAAGAGAGAAAGAACTGGCCAATCATCAGGGCGTGAGCCTTTCACTCACTCAGGGTGTGACAGTGGGATTTACTGTTGAGCGATAATATCCTGTTTAGCGGAAAGCAAAAGAGGCAGGGGACCAATGTTCCAAGTCCATCTTTTATGACAGGACTTAGCCACAGCATTTTAGTACACCTATTCGATTCTATTCTTCTTCTTTTATCCTGCAAATTCCACCTGAAATTCAGTGAGCCACGGGTAGCTGGGTGGTCGGGTCAGCCTGTTTATTGACCTTGTCTTTATCTTTTTTTTTTTTTTTGTCTTTTTGAGACAGGGTCTCTCTATGCAGTTCAGGCTGGCCTTGAGCTCACTTTCGTAGCCCAGGCTGGTCTCGAACTTGCACCGATCCTCCTGCCTCAGCCTCCTGAGTGCTGGGATTACAGGCGTGCGCCACCACGCCCGGCTGACCTTGTCTTTATATTGTTTGATCCAAGAACCTCTAATTTCAGATCGACCCTGGTTTCATGTACTCTCCATGCTTTCAATTCCCTGTGGTGTTCGTTGAGTTTCTCTGAGTAGCTTTCAGCAAAGCTCCTCCTCTGTTTAGATATGTTTTCTCCTCTCAAGCTCCCGTTTCAATCTCTTTGCCCTACTTTCCATTCTCTTTTTCCTCATCTCTTGTTCTGATTCACATTTAAAAATGGTTTTGCTCTTTCCTTCTACATTTCCTCCATTCTTAGCTATTCATAGAGTAGAAGGACCGGGGCCTGACATCAAGCCAATTATGAGCAGTTTGCCCGTGTTAATCATCCCAAACTCCCTAAACTTCAAGGATTCCACACCCAACCTTATCTGTATTTTCAAGCACCATAAATATCTATTAGTTACTATTGCTTTCAAATTATGTTCTGGAGAGACAAGGCCATTATTCTGCAAGCACTGTATATATTTGGGAAAATAAATGTACCAAGGAGGGAGAGAATATTCTATGACCGATCTGCACTGAGCACTGCTGTCTATTCGTGATTCCTTTTCAGCTGTTCATAGGAGAACTTCAACAAAATTTCAAAAACTGTGTGGCTGGGCAGGTGAGACAGCTCAGCAGTCTAAAGTACCTTGTTACAGCAAGCACAGGGACCATAGTTCGATACACAGGCGGGAACAGAAACAGAACCCTGGGGCCTGTGTTTCCCTAAGCAAGCCCTTAATCCGCTGAGCTATACTGCCAGGCCTTGATGAGCTTGATTCTGAGAGGCTTTCAATTGCATGGTGTTCTCAAAATCTATGAAGGCCCAATCACCTATACTGTGAGTACCTGTGTATGTGTGTGTGTGTGTGTGTGTGTGTGTGTGTGTGTGTGTGTGTGTGTGTATGTGTGTGTGTGGTGAAGCCCATGTGTATGTCTTTCAATATGCAGTTAAATACACATACAAGCTTACCTGGGCATCAGTACTTCAGATCAGTGTGTGCAGTCCCGCAGAATTAAGTACAATATCATACAGACTGATCTCTTAAATTGAAATTTATTTATTTGTTTATTTAGTGCCAATATACATCAAACTCTGAACCTAGTATTTGCCAGGCAGGCGCTCAGGCTGCTGAGCTATATCCCCCATCCTCTTAAATTGATCTGGTCTTTGTATAATTCCTAACTTAATCCTACGTGAATGGCCAGTCAAATAGATTTAAAGCGCTATGTTAATATTTACAAAATGGAAATATATCATGATGGAAATTTGTGCATGTGTCTGTCAAGGCGGCTTTTAAATTTTTATTTAATTTCTTTTTTATTCATTTTAATGAGAAAAAAGATAAAATAGCAATGAAACAGTTTCAAAACAGGCTAGTAGGGCAGTTACAATAATTAATATATTCCATATTGTTGTCTTCATAGTAGTTATTCAGAGTTCAAGAGGCAGACCTGATACTTCGTGTAAACAATATTATTAGAAGACTTCATCTGAACAGAGAAAGTAGCTGTATATCTATCCTAACTACCTTGTATATTTATTTATTTATTTATTTATTTATTTATTTATTATTTTACAATGAAACAGTCCTTTGTTTATACTTTTTCAAAGTTAGTAAAATGTGACACAACCAGACAGGGTATTTATGTCAGGATCAAGGTAGCTCATCTGCTTTAGGCAATGAGGCCTAGTCCTGCTTACACACATTTGATCAATTTCCTAGCTTCATTATGGAGATGTAAACTTTTGATTTTTCTCTCTCTTCCTCTCTTCCTATCTCTGTCTCTGTCTCTGTCTCTGTCCCTGTCCCTGTCCCTGTCCCTGTCTCTGTCCCTGTCCCTGTCTCTGTCTCTGTCTCTGTCTCTGTCCCTGTCCCTGTCTCTGTCTCTGTCTCTGTCTCTGTCTCCCTCTCATTTCCCCTGCTCTTTCAAGGCAAAATATCTCTGTGCAGTTCAGGCTGGCCTTCTTTTCATTATGTAGCCCAGAAAGGCATTGTTCTTGCAATGATCCTCCTGGTCCGTTCTGCTAAGTCCTGGTATGCTAGTTGGGTACTAACATACCCAGATTCAATGTCAGTTTTTATGCCAAACTTTGTACTTTAGTTTGTGTTTTGTAATTAACACCACTTTTGTTTTGGTCCGTCACGTGATCAGTAGAGGCATTCATGACATATTTGAGAAATATCCTTTCCTTAAAATTAATACGTATCTCAAGAATAGATGTGGTTTGTCTAAAAATATGAAAAATATCTAGCATGTTTTTCTTGCCCCTCATCTGCTCCACAAAGACATTTTATCTATCATTTATATGTAGACATTTATAAAATAATGCTTGAACATTTATGTGAATAAAATTCGTGGTTCACAAAATGATTTAATTTTTTCGTAGAACTTTATTCATATTTTAATAAAGAGAAAATAACGTCTGTCCAACATTATAGCATATTTTTCCTTCCACGATGCTCCTCATCCTATAGACCACAAACTTGCTATCTGTGGGCCACTTGTTCATGATATTTGGTTGGCAGGAAGTACAGAAGTGTTCTGCAACTATATCTTTTCTCTGAAAGCTTCTAAAAAAGAGAAGAAATGCACCCCTCGCACAATATTCTCGTGAAATCATAAATGATATGGATCATACATATAAATTTCAGTGTGTAGGTACAGAAAAGGGTCTTGAAATATAAATAGCTTTGAGAACAGCGCCACTAAAAGAATCTAAGAAGAGAGAAGGAAGTTCAGCCTTATGACTGAGAAGGGGTTATGTGATTTTTTTCCCATTGGTACTGAGTTACTAATTTGGATTTTCGCAATCCAGTGTAATTAGAGGCTGTCTCTGCAAAGTCAAGCACATTATGTTGTCAGGATTTTAGCACCTGTGATTGAGATGAAACATGTGCGGACAATAAAAGGAATTTCTGATTCAAATTACCCCTGGGAGAGTGAAGCGGTATCTATTTGTCTTGAGCTCTTGAGGGAAGGCCTGCTGTTCAATTTTTCCTTCTAAACCTGGTCTCCAGAGACCATTTCACAAATCAATTTACACTGAGTCCTCCATGAAAACTTATTTACATCACCCTGCATGGCTCTCTTGCAAATACATTATTGATTAGGACTCCCGACACAATCTGTCCGAGAGGAGGTGGCCTCTGGGGCCTGGCAATCAGTATGTGTGTACAAAATCAAAGTCCATTGGGTTGGAAGGCTGGACATCAAACATGTTTTCTATCTCGTGTTTTTCACCTGGATGAAGGTCCTCAGATGCACTGCCACAACGTGGGCTGTGCTGCTTCTCCAGAGGAGTGTGGGAGGGGAATTGAAAGGCTTATTCAAAGACACTTTGGCAAGATATTCAGTTTCTGGCAGAAAGTGCAAGCACTGACGCTAGGCAGACAGCCCCGGGGCCACATCCAAGATGTTCCCCTGGTCGCTCTCTTTCCTCCTCTGCAGCCTTTTCTGAGTGTTACCACGGAGACCTGACATCTTACCTCACCTTACCTGCCTTCATCACGTAAAAGACAAAGTGCCCATAAGCAAGGAGAGGTGGTGATTGGTGAAGTTTTCTCACATATTTCCACATCAGCAGCACCAATATAAAGCAACTTAAGGAATTACTTCTTTTTGACCCCTAAGCATTTATTTGTTTACTCCTGCTTAACTGTGGAAAGAGATAAAGCCTCAGGGTTCTGTTGGAAAATAGATCCAGGCTCACTATCTTGCTGTCCTGCCACTTCCTTCTAAAATTCAGGAAGATCTAGCCAAATTTATTTTTTTTATTTCTCTGTCTCTGTGTCTTTCTGTGTCTCTACCTGTCTGTCTCTCTTTCTTTCTAACACACACACACACACACACACACATTTTGTTTTGTCTTTTTGAGACAGGGTCTCACTATGGAGTTGAGGGTGGCCTTGAGCTCACTTTTGTAGCCCAGGCTGGTCTCGAACTCGCACCAGTCCTCCTGCCTCAGCCTCCCAAACACACACACATTTTGATGTGCTAAGATCTTATTTTGTTTTTCATTGTATTTTACTCCAAGCTTTAAATCTAACTTCATAGTATGACAACATTGTTCACCTTTCATTTGCTGTTTGTCTTGTCCTTCAAGTGCTTGTAATCCATGAGGTAATGCAACATCCCTTGAAACACAAGCCAATATATTTAGAGTATTAGTAAGAAACTATGGAAGAGTGTCAGTTACACAAAGTCCAGCGCTTGCTCACATGTGTTTGTGTTGCTCATATAATTTATCATCTTACTGTGTGACCTGTGGCATTTTGATCACAGTGGTTTGTAGAAATTGTCTATAGAAACTTAGCCATTATGTTCCGTGACTCCTGGATACGTAGAACAAACTAGGTTTAACAAATCCGATTTTCATCCCCATGAGTTTGATGTTACAACATAGCTGCTCAACAAAAGCATATCTTGTGCTTCGATTAATGCTAATGTCATTTCTTTAGGCAAACTCTAGTTATACAACAGGGAGACAGAGTATGGAAGATTACAGAAGACGAATTTTGCCCATCTGAAAGAGGGAAATGCCAGCAAGGTAATGATGGCTTGTGACATTTCTCTCCAGTTGAGAGCTACAAGCATTGCCTACAGAAAACATTCACTTGTGCATGTGGAAAGGCAGGGTGAGCATGTACTCTCTGCAGCAACAGGAGGTGCCTATGGCTTCATCACATCTCTTGTTCTCTGAGATGCTTGCTTGCCATTTCTATTCCTGCACACACGAATATGTTATGTCTTTATTTCACTTCATTTTAGGAAATAGTTAGAAAGTTGTTCTCATATATTTCACGTGCAAACTTTAAAGCTAATTCTTGAGGTTGAGTATGGATACATTTTATAATTGTATTTTATAATGAATCCTGAAGACTCATACGCTACAGGTGCAGGAAATCTAGCCACACAATAAATACTAACAAATCCAGCTGAGGGCCTAGAGTTCCTAATAATACTTCCCAGCAGTTCAATGGCAGTCCTAGAGCCCACAACATAATCCCATGCCAGTTTGCTTCATGGATAAGTGCTGGAAAGGCCCAAGGCTACATGGTGGAAACTAGGAAGTCTGTTCCAGTGGGATGAAGGCTCTGTGCTAGCAGGCTGCGCAACGTGAGGTGGAGCTAGGAAGCAAAGCTCAAGGAAACACCCGAGCACCTCATAAATGCCACAGCCATCCTCAGGAACACGTTTTGCTCTTCCTTTCTGCTAGGTGTCAGGACAGAGGTTTTAGCACCTTCAGGGAATATAATAAAATTCTGATGAATAGCCAGCTGGACATGGTGTGTGTGTGGCTTGCTGCTTTCTGCTCTTCAGAAGGTTCTGCTCTTCACAGGTATGAGCTGAGGGGGTGTCGTGACTTGAATATCCAGTCTAAGTGACAGTACTTAGTGGCAACACTTCGTCATCGTGTTCACAGGTGAAGGAGCTGAGACTCAGCAAAGGGTCTTGACCAGGCCCACACAGCAGGTGGCTGGGCCCAGGAGGTGAAAGCTCTCTGCTATTCTCATGCCCTTGAGCATCACATTTCCTGATCCTTTCTTTCTGCAATGTAATGTAGGCAAAAGAAAATCATAATCTATCCAACTTTTAGAAGGACAACACAAAAGAAGAGAGAACGAAAAGTGTCATCATTTCCCCTTCCTGTGAGGGTAACGATGAATCTTTTCATTCCAGAAGCAGCACAGGTCAGCCAAGTTCACAGCGTGGGAGATGAAATCCCACAGCAATAGATTCACTCAGTCTGCTGAAGACAACACCTGTCTCCTTTTCGGACCTCTTCATGGAGCAGTCTGGGTGCAAAAAGGATCTCCTCCTCAAATTTCTGGGGGTACTCTGCCTCGAGGCTGTGGTCCGCATGCTTCAGTGGCAGTCACTAAGTTGTGCACACGGGTTCCCCGGTTGAAGGCCAGCTGCCCAGGAGCTGTTATCAGGATCCTAAGCACCAAGTTGTTTCTCTGAAGGCCCCGCCTTCCATGGCCAGCCCCGTCTCTCACTTTGGGTTGCAGTCAGTCCGTCAGGAGGCCTCGCCCCTCCCCGATTGGCTACTCTCCTGGTAACCGCCCCAGCTGCTTCTTCCCATAGCCCCAAGGAAAAACCATCTTGGTGTCTGACCTTCCTCGGCCCTGTTCTACCCTCTCTGTGCTCCGACACCGCTCTGCGCTTAGCTCACACTCCTCCCACAGGGAAGTATCACAGCTCTGAGTCCCAGAACAAAGGAAACCCCAGGACTACAGGCGGAACTAGAACTGCGCCCTGCCCTTGCACCACCTAGGAGGTAGCGCCCATGAAGTCTCTAAGCCCGCTGACCTCTGAGAATGCGCAGAGATGGCTCCGAGGCACAAGTGCCTGCTGGGCAAGTGCAAGGTCGTGAGTTTGAACCCCGGTCCCACAAAACAAACAAACAAACAAAGAAAAAGGGGCCTGGCGGGATGGCTCAGTGGTCTGAAGCACTTGCTTGGGAAAGCTTAGGCGGCTTCAGGGACCGCAGTTCAATCCCCGGCACCACATGCTGCGCCAGACCTGCCCTCGGGGCGGGCTGAGCCGGCCATGGAAATGAGTGAATGAACAGGCGAAGGTTCTGAAACAAGAAAAAAAAAAAATTAATAAAATAAAATTAAAAAGAATGCGCACTTGGAGCTCTGAGGTGTGCGGGCCGCCAGCAGGAAGGCAGGCGGCGTGGTGCTCTGGGCACTGTGCCTTTGCACTGGGGCAGTGTTCTCTCTGCCTATATTTTCAGGGCTGTTAAGTGCACACCCATGAAGACCCTAAGCATCTGTGATCCGCATCTCTGATCATGACCCCGACCTAGTGCCCTCCTCTTGGAACGCTCAGGACAGACCAAGGGTTTTATTTTTGCTCTTACCCTTTCACCTGGGTACAGGGGGCCACTGAGAAGCTGTTTGATCTGATTAAGCCACTCATGAAGGACGAAGGTTGATTTTAGCATATTCAGCGTTGTGTGCGATTACTCAATTTTCTGAAAGGGATTACTTGAATGATGCTCTAGAAACTAAAGATGCTGATCTGTTTTGAAGTTTCCAGGGACATTATTTGTGGAGTTCGAGTTCTTTTCCGCCATGTTTTTGCACTCTTTTCTGTCTCTGGTCCCAGATCTGACAATCTGCATGGTGCTGGGCGGGGTAAAGGAGGTTTCACTCCCTGTCATCGTCTCTTACTGAGATGGCCTGATGTTCAGTGTTTGGAATAACATTCAGAGAAATTTCCTTTCCTGAAACTAAATTTTATTATCATGTATGGTACAGTTAATTAATAGATTTCTCTTGCAGTAACAATATACATGCATTCTTGTTTTCTAAGAAAACCATGTTAGGAAAACAACATAGGTGGTCATGAAATCTGTACCGGTCACAGTGCACGGTAGCTGGGGCAATGGATGATTTCAGACATCACTATAAAACAGAGCTCACCTTGCATTACAAGCCAGGTTCTGAATGGGAATATTATCTCAGACACAGCAAGTGACACACAGCCTCCGTGAATTGGTAGTAGCAAAAGAATCTGATTCAGTTTCTTTGTGGGGCAAAGGCCTGTGTGTTTCCAGTCGACTGTCATTTCCTTTTCTCCCTCTTTGCTGTTCCTTGCACCCCAATGGCCTGGGACAGTTCGCCGCAGTGTCCTTCCTGGCTATCAAATCTCCATTCACCACTCCAACCTGAGTGCAGCCAGACAGCATGGCGTCTTTCCATACTGATTTACGTATAACATGTGTACAACACAAAACCTAGGTACATAGGTGCATGGTTTATAGTAACAGTGGATTGTTAAACAAACCATATGGAAAGATTCACCTATTGTGCATAGCAAAAATGACTACTACACATTAACACGCTGTAACTTTCCTGCAATTTTGCAGGAAAAATTTTAATACCTTAGGGAATTAAGAAATATTTGTCTGTAGAAGTAAGTCAGTTTATTAAAATACATAGCAGTGCTGAGATGTTCAAGAACAAAACAACAAAAGAGAGAATAATGTAATCAACAGCATACATAGTAAGATTCACTGTACAATCGAGAGACAAAATGAGATTAATATTCTAATTCAAAATGTTTTAGTTCAGTATAAGGCTGTTGAATAAATAAATGATAGTGTTTTATTTATTGTTGTAAACCCCACAGTGTATCAAATATCACTGGAATATGGTACAGAAATGATACAGGTATTAGATATATACTAGTGCAAGAATATAATCATAACTTAAGAAGGCTTTTTTCTTCCAGAATGTGTTTTACTTTTGAGCCCAGAAAGAGAATTTCTCTCTGGTCTTAACAAAATAATGTAGCACTTAGGGGCAAAGATGCAGCCCAGCAGCCCTGCACTGGAGGCCAAGATGGAGAAGACCTCCATGGCCACCATGACCTTCCCCTTGCTGCTGTGGTACACAGGTAGGAAGGTGACCCACACGCTGCAGAACACCAACATGCTGAAGGTCAGGAACTTGGCCTCATTGAATGTGTCAGGCAGGTTCCTGGCCAGGAAAGCCACAGTGAAGCTCACCAGGGCCAGGGAGCCCAGGTATCCCAGGACACAGTAGAAGGCAGTGAGGGAGCCCTTGTTGCACATGATGATGATGTGGCCCTGTTCAGAGTGTGTGTCTCTGTCAAGGTAGGGTGGATTTGTGCCCATCCAGACTCCACAGAGTGTGAGTTGGATCAGGGAGCAGATGGGAATGATGTAGTTTGGGGCCCCTGACACCAGCAACTGCCTCATCCTCCTGCCTGGAGCAGTGACCTTGAAGGCCAGCACCACAGTAATGGTTTTTGCCAAGACAGAGGAAGCAGCCACGGTAAATACAACTCCAAATGTGGTCTGCTGCAGGATGCAGGAGGCTGTGTTGGGCCGGCCAATGAAGAGCAAGGAGCAGAGGAAGCAGCAGGTGAGGGAGATGAGCAGGGTGTAGCTGAGAGCCCTGTTGTTGGCCTTGACGATGGGAGTGTCTCTGTGCTTCACAAATAGCCCAAGAACAGCAGCTGTGAGGACAGTGAGAGTCAGGGCAGCGCCAGCCAGAGCCTTCCCCAAGGGGTCTTCATAGCCCAGAAAAGTTACAGCTTTTCTGAGGCAATGGTTTCTCTTAGTGTTGGCATACTGATCTTCTGCACACTTCATACACTGTTCCATATCTAGCAAAATCAAAATCACAATTTACCTATGATTATTGACTTAATTTTTCATAAATCAATCCCTAAGAACTACTGGGGTTGAACTGAATGGCCAGATTTTCTTTTCTTTTCTTTCTTTCTCTCTCTCTCTCTCTCTCTCTCTCTCGTTCTTTCTTTCTTCCTTTCTTTCTTTCTCCTTGTTGTCTGTTGCCTTCAGTCTGTGGGACTGAATTCAGATCCCTGCTCCTGAGATATGATCTCAAGGCCTGTAAATTTTATTTTGAGATAGGATCTCCCTAAGTCACTGTGTTGCCAGGGCTCTGTTTCAGCACCTAATCTTCTTGCTTTAGCCTTCCAGACACCTCAATTCCAGGCACACATCACCACACATGACTTTTCTTTCTCTCTATAGACAAAAATAAAGGAATGGTGCACACAGAATAACTCCTACCTAACGCTGATTATTTGTAATTAATTCTTTAAGTGTGGAATACCCATAAAAGCATTCTACTTCTACAAAGAATGATCTATGTTGATTCTTGCTTCCCTAGTTTTTATCTGATTTAAATCTGGCTCAATATGCATTTTCATTTTATCACGCTGGAAAAATAGAAGCGTAGTGTTTTCCTTTCTGATCATTGAATATTAAAAGAATGCAGACTGTGCTGTTGTGTTCACTTCTGAACAAGGATTTATGCTACTTTGTTTTATTCTGATATAATAGAAAAGCTATCACTTCTGAAAAATTACACATAATTTCTTCCAGAAATATAGATATTATTTATTAGACCCCATGTCCAATATGAACATCATCCTTGCAGTTCTATGGCACAGACTCTAATTCATTCCATAGGCTGTCTTCCCTATGCATTCTAGGAGAATGGGGATTAAGTCCTAGTAATTGTATTGTGCTCTGTTATAAGCAAGTTGTACATAAAATATCCCCCTATATCCAATAAAACACAGTCTCTTTGAGCCCATGCTCTGTGTGAAGAACAGTATCAGGCCCTGGAGAATGAATCATGCCTGATTTTGTCTTGACTGTAGTCCCTCTTTGGATGGAAAAATTATAAGGAATATTTGTTCATCCTACTACCTGTTAAACTTCATGATAGAAATGGAATTTAGTGGCTGTAGGATAGGAAAAATGGCTAAATTTGAGGAAATAATGTTTTTAATAGGGGACTTGAAATATAAACCAATGTAGGCACATGATGGTGCATAACTCTTACAGTGGAGAATTAATGGACGGATAAAGTTTCATAGAAGTTTTGAGGCTCTCTGAGGAAAACTGGTGATATTATTTTTCAAAATAAAAAGTAAGAGTGGAGACATGGTTCATAGACAGAGTACATTTCAGTTCAATGCTTAGCAGGGCAAAACACAAAACTGATTAACAACAAAGGAATAAAGGGAAATCAAATTTGAGTGAATTTCAAGGGAGATAATGTGTTTTCAAACTGGGAAACATTATTCAGTATAACAAATAGTTTGATAAGTAAAGGATGAGTTTTATCATCCGTTTCATCTACAAGACTTTTCCATTTCCTGGATGGAGGGAATGAATATAACAGAGTGAGAATCTGTCCCTAGGACATGCTCCTACCTGTGCCATTGGAGATCTGATTCTCTGGGCAAAGGGTGCAATCAAAACAACAGGCAGCCTTTCCTTCCTGAAGGCTTTTTCTAAAACCAGGACTGCAGCCCTCACTGCAGACTGACCGGGGAATCTAAGGAAAAAAGTATATGGTGGTAACTGCTTAGAACTGTACTTATTTCTTCCGAACTCGAACAATAAAATTAATGTGTACGGATGCTTAAGCAAAACTAAGTAATTGTATTCCAAATTTATTCTTGCAGTATGAGAAATATATTTACAAAAACATAATTGGGTGTGGGCATTTATTTTCTAATTATATTAAAGCTCATTTCATTTTGATATTGAAAACTTAGCTATTTAATTTCCACATGTGACCATTACATGAGCAAAACTGGTTGCACAAAGCCTATGTGCACAAAGCTTACTGGTGGTAGCTGAGTGCTGTGATCAGAAGCAACGCACCTCTGTAAGTCCTGTGGCCCACTCTATCATATCCTCCGATAAAGTCAGTTTTTGGCCATTGGGAGCATGTGATGAAAATGTGCCTAGTTTAACCTTCAGTCTCAAGCCTTCTGGAAAATTCCAAAAATTAAGGATGTCATACTCTGAATCCATTTTCCTTCTAAAATCCAAGTTCACCTGGTCTCCAGCAGGATTGTTAAATTGGATGTGCTTCAGGAAGGAATGCAGCTAAAAGAGAGACGTCATCCTGTATAAGCAGAGCTATAGCATAAAGACAGAAAGCATGGGCCAGGGAGTTGATAAAATTGCTCAGTGCCTTCATGGAACTGTAACACTGGTTTATAGTAAGTCAGAGCACAGGGATGTTTAAGGATGAAAATGTCACCATGTTCCAGAAATTTTACTTTCAAGTAAAAGATTGTGTGCAAAGTCATTTAAAGAAGGTATGCAGTCGGCTTAGGGAAAACCATAAAGCATAGAAACCCCCCAATGTCCTTTGTCTGTCTGACCACTCTCATAGCGTCTACCAGCAAAATGAGTGCCGTATCTGCAGAGTGCAGTATCAAATGAAATTCAATTCAATACATTTCTGTTTTTAAAGCCATTTAGATTTGGAACTGAATATAGGTCTTTCTTTGGCGCTTAAGCAAAACATGTAGCTTGTTTATGTAAGGTGTTGAGCTTTAAAATGCAGAAGCGATGAGCTGGACTTCTGTCACCTCACCCTTATTAAGGGATAGCTGATTAAGGGTCTTTTCACCTCAGCTAAAGAATCATGTTCTTAACAAAAAGTTTGATACTCTCTGTACTATTTTGAAGGAATGTTTCTAATAATTTTGAATGAAACGAATAATTCAGAGAGGTACCTTAATCATATTGCTGCTATCAAAAGGGGGGAAAGAAAAACTATACCTGCCAGGGGGAAAATATCATCACATGTCTACTCTTCAGTGGTGGCTTTTGCTCTTCTTCAAAAAGCATCGCATGGAGGGCATGGGCCACAGCGTACACAGCATTGTACATGTTGTAGCTCCTGTCACTCATGGCTGTTTCAAAGCGATTCAGAGGCATCCAAGCCAGAGAGGCATTAGGCGTACAGTTCTTCAAGGAACAGTCAGACTCAGAGAAAGAGCAATGGAAATTATTGGACCAATACATAACAAGGTAAGTGTCTTCTGGGTATTTGAAAGGGGTAGCTTCTTGGACAAAATTTTTGAAATCTAAAATGTCTTCATGGTGGTGGGAAAAAACAAAAATACCATGGAATTGATCAAGTATGAAGTCTCTCCCATTCAGATCAGCATGCCATTGTGAATTTGTTACCCAAACTTTCCATGTCACTAAGGTCTGCATTATAGTGTAGTTTATATCATTTGCACTATCAGTGCCATAGTAAATGACCACCACATTAGCAGATGCTGTATCTGCAGATAGGATGTCATAATTTTTTTCTGAAAAGATATATTGCACAGCTAAAGTGGACACCATTTTCACAAAGGCTAAACAGATTTTGTTCCTGTCCATCTCAGCTCTTACATCTGAGAGAAACTGAAGGCCCTTATGGCCTTCTGTGATGAGCAGGCCCACCCAGGTCCACTGGAAGTGAAGCATCAAGGACACCATACCAAGAGCCAGATACGTGTCCTTTGGGGGCACTTGATGGAGTGAAGGATACAGGCCACTGTGCATCAGTGTAGGATCAAATGATCCAAAGGTTACCTAGAAGGGAAGGAAATCTGGGTCGCACACTGAAGTATTCATGGGAAGAACAAGAGTAGTCTCAAGTGTACTGAGTGACAGCTCTAAATAGCAGAGAACACACGTTCCTGTCATCTTAATCCACGTTTCCCCTGGCAATTTTTAAACAAAGTGAATGAATGGATTCACACAACTGACAAACATACTTCTTTCCCCATTTCATTCCTCTTTCCTATTAAAAAGACCACACAAAATGAAAAGTAATTTTGTATAACTCACTAAGTCTCTGAGTGTGGACCTTAGTGCTTTATGCAGTTCGAAAACTCGTCATCCTTGCCTCATTTTTAACCCGTTGCCTTCTAAGTAGCTGAAGCACCATGGATATGTTTACCATCATTTCCTGCCCCCCTCAACCCTCACCTGTGGAAATCTGTAGAGCTCCAGCAGCGGTTCAATCTGAGCTGAGGTTCCCCATGGCATTTCTGTTAGTACTGCTACACACTTGCTCTCTGTCCCACACGTGTAATTAGGGATCTCGTGCTGTCCTGTGAGCAAAATGAAGGAATTCTCTAGTATTCTCCAATGGCTGTACATGAAGTTATGGAACTCATAGCCCAGAGTGATGTTGGGTAAAAGACGAGGATTCCTGTTGATCTCTTCTATGGCAAAGGTGAAGGCCAGGTAGTTCACGTAGGTGTTAGGCGTGTGCCTGTACGAAGAGCACAGAGATCCTCAGGGAAGAGACAGAATCAGTGATGACCTTCCCATCCGTTCCAGTGCCATTTGTGAACTGCGTGTCTGTGTGCATTAGTCGCATTCATATAACTAGGATCTAAGTATGCATATGATGATGCAAGAGTCTTGATCTCCAGCAGGTAATTAACATGTAATGAATGAATTTCGGAATTTCAAATGAAGGACCTTTGTGGCTTTACAAGTTTCCTGGAAGAGTTGCTAAACTATTGTTATATTTGTTATGCACTTAACATGCTCTTGTGATATATATATATATATATATATATATATATATATATATATCCAAAATAAATTTTGTGTATGGAATTACTCTATGCAGGTCTTTAGGAATTGTGATTTTTAAAAATATCCTCACTGTTTACCTAGGAGAAAAATAATATATCCTTTTAAGCCTATGTAGTGTTCAATACTAATAAGCATCCATTTCTGTGTAATGTTTTTCCTTAGAAAAGTGCATTTATGTAATATTATTATTTCATATATTCAAGACAAGTTTTCTATCCACACTTATGCATATGAAGTAATACTGGCCTGATGGATACATTAAAACACTTGCTTTAACTGTCAGATAATGTAATTATATAGAGGAATACCATGTTGTATCTATGAATATACATAGTTGCATCTGATAATTAAGGGCAAAGCTAAGATCTTTCAAGTTAAAATAGATGACTCTTAAGGAACAAAGCAGTGAGTCATAGTGCAGAGAGGGGAGGGTCAGGAACATAAGGTCACCCTCCTTCTTAAGATTCATGGTACAGACAATTGCACCACCCACCCCCTCCTGAGATATTTCTGTAATGAAAACTCAGTCTATTATTGACAAAATGCAATCTCCTCTGAATATTGTTGCATGAAGGTTCTGAAAAAAAGTATCTCAAAACCATTAGCATTGATAAAGTTGTCAAAGCAAGATTTCTTAGCATCAGAGTTTCTACATCAAAGTCGGATGGGAAAAAAAAAAAAAGATCATACATGATTATCCCATTAGGTGTAAAATTATTTAACTAAAAGCATTAAATAATATTCTGCTACAGGTCCCAAATGAAAACTAAGTAAAAGAGAACATAAGAGATACCAAATATACAGTTAGCAAGTGAACATCGTTTGAGAAAATCGTATATGATGTGAAAACACTATTAACAAAACAGCCATAAAATTCTAATAACTAGATATAAACACTAAAAGAATATTTTATAAATGTTGATATTAAACAATTTTATCAATGTTGTAAATATTCAAAAACAGAGAGAAAAATTTCATATCAGTTACAAATATTACACAAGTGTTTTGAAATTGGAAAAATTTTTCAAAGTAAGAAGACTGGAAATATGAAAGAAGCACGTCATTTAGAGCAAAAGCACCTAATACATAGAACAATATGACAGGTTATTGAAAAGTTACATATCTGTCTATATCTATTTATCAATCTAAGTCTATCTGTCTATATCTGTTGATCTATCTAATCTATCTATGTATCTATCTATGTATTTATGTATGTATGTATGTATGTATGTATGTATGTATCTATCTATCTATCTATCTATGTCTGTATCTGAAAATCATAGGTCTTTTTGGTCAAAAGATTTCTTTTGATATTCACTAAATATTAAGTTATTTATACGGAAAAGTAAACTATTGTGAATACTGACATTAAGTGAATATATATATTTATCACAAAATAAATTTTAGAGATACTAAATAATTTTTTACAATATGAAAATAACTGAACACAAAAAGTATTTTTTAGCAATATGCAATGAAATACATTGCTAATACAAAACACAAAAAGACAAATCATGTTTATTATTTCTAACCTGTAAGTTTATACCTATTTCCTATAAAGCACGGTTTATGTAAAATCATTTACAGTAAGCCAAAAACCCAGTAAATCATTTTTAAGTTGCTGGAGCACCATTATCTTCCTTTCCTTGATATGTACATATGTACAAATTGAAAAGCCTTTTGTAAAATGAGCAAATAAAGAAAATAATGCAAAGTAAGACATGAAATAAAATATTGTTAAGATAATACATGCAATATGTTCAATCCAAATGTTAATTAAGTATAGGCCTATATATCAACGTGGTGCCATTTTTTTAAACCTCACATGAGGCCAGTTTCGAAGGTGAAGGGAGTATTACTTCCCTGAGTGGTTGGTTGAACATGGCCATTATTTTGTTTCTGTACATAGTTTCATAGAATGTAGAAAACAATTATATCTATATCTATATCTATATCTATCATCTATATCTATATCATCTATATCTATATCTATATCTATATCTATATACATAGGCTGGCAAGATGGGTCAGCAGCCTAAAGTGCCTGCTTAGGCAAGCTTAGGTAACCACAGGGACTGTGGTTAGATCCTTGGCACTACACCCTGTGACAGACCCACTCCCAGGGCAGGCTGAGCTAGCCAAACAGTAAATATATATATATATATATATATATATATATATATATATATATATATATATATATATACATCTGCTATTTGTACATCAACATTCTTTACCTTTAATCATAGCGCATCTCTCTGGAATCACTCAACAATTGTCTTCTTTAAATGACAGAAGAACTTAATTAGAAACCTCAGACATTAATGATTGAGAATTGAATTGTGATAGTAGAAAGTATATGCATTATTCATACATAATAATTAGCATGAATATATGTATATATGTTTATGTAAGGAAAATAATTTGATGTAAAACAGAGGCAGAATAATTCTACATGGAATATATCTATATTTATATGCAGAGAGTAAAAATATTAAGGCTGCAATATTATGGCCACTGTATTTGCATTATGATCATTTACAATATTGATATATTTTCAGCATAAGTTTGATGTGAAAGACATAAATTTTATTTGCCAAAAGTTCATTTTTTTTCTTATTTTATCAGGACTGTAAATTCTCTCCTGCTACTCTTGTTCCTGGTGGATATATCAGTCTGGGCATAGAGACTGAGAACTGCACGTGTAATCTTTTCAGCAACAGACAGAGCTCACAGTGCGTGGGTCTAGAGCAGGGCCACCAACAATAGTAGCCTAATTCTCTGAGCATATTTGGAGAGAGCAGAGGACAGTAGAAGAGTAGGCACCTCATTCTCATTCTCTGGTCCTAGGAATACAAACAGTCCTACATAGTTGTGCTGGTCTTGAAATCGGATCCTGTCTGCTACCTGGTCCATTTCTTATCACCTGCTATACTCAGATGCTATCTGATCACACTGGGATATTTTTCGTTAGGATTCTTTTAGGGGAGATTGGCTAGACTCTCTCATGATGCCTGTCTATGCTCTGGCTTATCTCTAAAAGCACACTGGTCCATCCACCATTCATAATCCATCTCCCCAAATGAACCACACTCATTGCACACCGTATTCAGTGTAATGTCCCAGTCTAATAAAATCCCTGCTATACTTGTCAATGTGTGACATGAGTAGTTAATCCTCTCACAGGATTGGGCGATTTTGAGCGGAGTTTTCTGAGGGATACACACAAAAATAGCTCTCATCTGTCACCAAAAATGAAAAAATAGCAAGAATAAGTACAAAGTTTGCAATTTAATATATCTCTAACAACATTTAATTTATAAACTGATGAAAGAAAAACATATTTTTAATTTTTTTTTTGTATTTTAGGAGAGGTTCTGAGGCTCTCACTACTAGAGCACACTCATGGTGATCTGCTGTAGAGACCATATTGCCAGCTTCCCAGTACAGAGGCCTGGATATGCAAATAAGAAAAGCCTCTGTCAGCGAATTAAAAAGAAAAAGCCAAGTTTACTGAGCTAGTAGTAGGTAACACACACATGATTACACAGAAGAAACATAAAAGCAGAGAAAAAATTACATTACCAGGTCTGCAGAGTTACCAGAAATCTCCATTCCAGTGCTGAGGAACTGCTTTGTATGGTTTTAAGGTTCTGAATGGGAAGGGTCTCGGTAGGGAGTGCTCCTGTGGATCAGATTCCAAAGCCCTACCAGCAGTGAATCAATTAAATAAAAGCTGAGACAAATGGAACTCAAAATTTTATGTATGATCCGAATCACTGAGACTGTAGCCCCCAAGAACCTGTGAAGTACCTGAGGAAACAAACATCTGCGTCTTTTGCACATGTTAGAAAAAATAACTTGAGATGTGGTGAGGTGAACAGTAAGCTTCTGCTCACATCAGAATGTCAACTGAGCATCCTGATGTGTAATTTTTACAACAAGGAGTGCTAGTGTGGTACGACTAAGAAAGATCGTTCCATATTGAATTTTAGTTCTTCATATGGGACACCTGTGGGTCAGCTTTTCCTAGAAGACTCAGTCAATTGGTGCTCCAGTGAGATCTCCTTTCCTTACAAAAGCACAAATCATTTATTGGAATTTTCTAACACTTTGGAAAAATTCATTAATCATATTTGTAAATAAGTGAAATATATATCTGTTTGTAATTGCGCTCATCTATGACGACTTACATTTTAGAAAATGGCCTGATAAGTTAACATCTGAGAAAAATGTACACACATCCAACTCAGGAAGAACTGCATGGGTAGAAAAAAGTCTCGCATATAATTTTTTTCTGAGCCAACTGTGGAAGTCTAGGAGTCCTAGAGCACTCTGAGGTTCATTTGAAGTAGTAACTGAGTATTTTACAGGAAGAAGTTATTCCAAGCCTAAAGGGATACTCTCAGAAGACAATCTGTAAAAGTGTAAGAGTTGTACGCATAGTTAGAGAAACACATTTCCTTGATTGTGGGAGGGGCTACTTGGTAATAGCCACTTAGTGTTCAGTTCAATCCAAGTGTTCAATAGAGATGAAGAGCATCACCTAATGTCATGCAGTGGTATCAAAGTAGGAGGAAGAGCCTGGACCGCAGAATATGGTGCATAGAGTGGTCCCACTCAGGCTTCATGAGTGAGAACAAGAAGCTAGGAACATAAGCAGAAAATACAATCCTCTTGCAGCATTCAAAAGCAGAACAAGAAAAGAAGGAAAACTTTCAGACAGGCTTCTTGCACACATGAGCGGGCAACACAGGTGACATTACGGAGAATATTGATGTAGATATCTATAGCCATTATATCTATGCATAGCCATTATTACCCTAAGATGCACAAATAAAATAAGTAAATGAAGAAGACACTTACTGAATGAAATAGACGTGTGTAATAGGTTTTATATCAAGATTACCAGTGAAGTAGATATAGTAATAAAGAGACAAGAAACACCCGATCACCACATCTCCATCCTTGCGCACGCTGGTGCCCCTTCGGTGAAGGCAGGCTTCATTTTCCAAAGTACACACGAAGGCAGGAACCTGCAGGAGAAGGAAGATAGCGATCAAGGGCAACATCTTAGATGCATATGCAAAGCTTAGGGCTGAGTGAAGAGGAAATGTACAGTTTGAACCAGGTAAGTAAATGTCTTATATGTGTGTGATTTGACAAAACAGTTTCTGACTCAAGTAGACCCTCTGAGGCTCCATCTCTGGTCAGCAGTGCCTGCCTCATGTCCCTGGAGAAGTTTGCTACCATTCCCCTCTGGCCTCCACATCTGAGAATTTCATTCCAAGAGTAAAACAGAGGGCAGAAAGTATGACTGAGCAGCATTTTCCCCACCTGGTGCCACCATAATGCAGTTGCACTGATAACAACCTCCCAGGAGCCTCTCTGCCTGGGCAGGTTTGCTCCCAAGTCTTTATCAATAAGCCACTGGCATAGATGCCATTTGTAGAGTTGCTAGTGGATTGCACTAGATCATTTAATTTTGGGATTTTGTTGTAGTATTCTGAAAAGGCTCGAGCTTGGTCAAGAGATCCTGGATATTGTTCCTGCCAAAGGCGAGATTAAGAGCTGCCTTCTGACAGGACATTTATGGTACATCTGTGTTCTCTGTGTACCAGATACATGCTCTGAAACTCACAGCCATACCTGCTCTGTGTGGTGTGGCATACAACTTGAACTATAGCCAGGAAAAACACAATAGTGACCAAAGATATGGGCAGAAATAGAATGCACTTCTGAGCTGTGTGACTTAGCATACTTCCCCACTGCTTGGTCCTTTCAAGTGTCTTCTTTGTGTGATTTAATACACTTTTGTCACATTTCCTTTGCGTTCCTACATCCCTGAATTCCACCAGGATTTAAGCTTTTATGAGATCCTGAATCTGTGTCACAAATCTCATTTTCCCTTACCTTAAAGCAAAGGAGTGAAGTTGAAAAGGACTTCTGTATTTTGTATCTCTGAAATTTTTGAGTAGGGTAGCACATGCAACATTCATAACCCTAAAATCCTTTGGAATTTTGAGTGTAGATAGATGATTCTAAGTAATAGTGCATTAGTCAAATTCATGCCATCTTGTATGTGTCCAAATCTAAGCAACCAGCAAAAGGGATGAACCTCAATGTAAACTTTGACTTTATTTTTTATTTTGTATTTTTTTGACTTTATTATGTAGGTAAAAATATTAGCTTGTAATTTATTTGTGTTAGATATAGAAGAACTGTTAAAGATGAAAAGAAATGTTGATTTTTGTAAGGATAAACTTTAAACATTAAAGTATGAATCTTTTCAGAGAAGGTTTATTTTCCAGTTTCGGAGATATTGCCCTAATGTTCTCAATAGCGTTTGAACATCAGCTAGTCAAACTGAAGTTCGGCCATCAGTGAAAATCTCCATACACCTTGGAAACATTCGAAGATATAATGAACGTTTATTATTTTTATGATAACTGTAAAGTTTCTTAAGTTGTGTTAATTTGAAGAGTTTAGAAGTTTAGTTAAGGAACTCAGGACTTTTATATCCTGACTTGTAGAGAACATGCACTAGTGCATGTGTTTAGGTTCCAAGATGTTGTAGTACTTGATTCATTGTGTCAACTTGAGGCACTTAGAAGTTTAGCCAAGTGGCTCAGGAGGCATCCAGGGTCCTCGTTCTGTAAATTTCCTGGGCCTGTGCAAGAGGAGTGCATGGAAATGGTTTGAGCAGTGCATGCGACCTCGGTCGAGGTGTATGCTTACAGCATAAAGGAAGGAAAGAGACATGATCACCTGTCCGCTCTTCTTCCTTTTGTTCTATTCCACCACCAAAACATTTGTCCTCTGCTATCTGCTGGTTTTGAAGCAAGATGAGTATGGATAGAAACCACTAGAAACTGTGAGATAAATAAAGCTATCTTCCTTTAACATTGGATGTTGGATATTTTTTGCCTTATCAGTGAGAGAAAAGTATCTACTAATAATTATATAACAAGATACTATGTTGAATCTAATAGGTTTAGTAAACTTGAAAATATACATTTCTAAATGAAAACTTTTATGATCCCATTAACCTGGATATTGCAAGTTGCATCCACTAGAACATATACATAGTTGAGAATATTGAGTCCTCCACTTAAATACATGACTTGTTACACTCAAGCCTCCTCCTCTAAATTGGGGCAGATTATTATCTTGATTGAACAGTGTTTCAAGTGTAATGTAGGAGCCTGAAGTTTGACAGTTGTGAATGTGAAGTGTTAAAATAAATAGGATCATTTTAGAAATTACAATGAGGTTACCATGAAATTAGTGTGCAGATTCCTGAAAGAATTAGGATTAGAGATCTCTTTCAATCCAGCTATGCTGTTCTGCACATTTGCTCAGAAAAACTTAAAACATCACCTCACAATGATATACATACAACCACATTCACAGCAGCACAATTTACCACACTTTAATCTTCCAAATAACCCAAATGCCCATCAACTGAGGACTGGGTAAAAAAGATCTGTATTTTTATACAATGAAATAGTTCCTAGCTATAAAAAGACAAATGTACAGCTTTTAAGGGTAGAGTGATGTAACTAGAGACCATAGTGATAAGTGAAATAAATCATAATTACATGTGCAAGCATCGCAGTGTCTTCCTAGTGCAAGAATGGGCCTACATCCATTTCATCACTGTCCCTGCTGCCTGCTTCTTTATCCTTTCCTAATTAACATACAATTGAGGCTGGACTTGGGCCTGCTCTCATGGCCTGAAGATGGGTCCATCAATGCATACTATTTTCATTAAAGTTTTTTCTCTTTTTTGAGGAACCAGAGATTGAACTCAGGACCCTGTACTTTCCAGGCAGGCACTTGTGCCCCTGAGCTATCTCCCCTGGCAATGCATGCTATTTTCAAATGAGCTTACATTCATAAGTTGTAGTGCTGCAGGCCTCGACGTGCTTGGAGACATGTTGTTTCTTTCACTGAAAGACTCTGGCCCCAAGTTAGAAAAGATGAGCTTGATTCTGAGAGGTTTTTAATTTTGTGGTGTTCTAAGAATCTATAAAGTCCCAATCGCCTATACTCTCTGTGTGTGTGTGTGTGTGTGTGTGTGTGTGTGTGTGTGTGTGTGTCAACTGCAGCGTGTACATATTTCACTATGCAGTTAAATACATAAGGAAGCTCACCTGGGCATCACTACTTCAGCTCAATCTGCGGAGTCCGATAAGAGAAGTAAGTGCAACGCGATGTAGCCACATCTCATAAATTGTACTGTTCTTTGTACAGTTCCCATCTTAATTATATGTGTATATCCAACCCAACAGAGTTGATACATTATTTTAATATTTACAATATGTAAATATCAATGTGTAGATTTAAAACTTTGATTTTCTTTTCCTCTGTCTCTCTCTTTCTATGGCTCTGTCTCTGTCACTATCTCTCTGTCTGTCCTTCGTGCTCCTCTTTCAAGGCAAAATGTCTCTGTGCACTTCAGACTGACTGTCATTTAATTATGTAGCCAATATTGGCACTGTTCCTGCAGTGATGTTCCTGTCCCATCTTGCTAGCTCCTGGCATGGCAGGTATGCATCAACACACAAATAGAACATCAAATTTTATTCCAAATTTCATGCCTCATTTTGTGTTCTGTGCTAAGACCACCTTTATTTTGATCCACCCATGATCAGTAGGGACACTGACTACAGATTTGAGAAACACACTTTTCTTCAAATTAATAGACATTATCTTGAGAACAGCTATAATTGTTCAGAAACATGAGAATGATGCAGAATTCCTTTTGCCCTCATCTGCCCCATGAAGATATCACAACTATCATTTATGTGAGACAATGTATAAAATGGCATGTATACATTTATATTAATAAATTCATTCTTCACACAAGAATTCAATTTTGCATTGGACTTTATTCACTCTGTAATAGATAGATAGTAAATTTGTTCAACATTGCCGTATATTTTACCTTCTAGGATGGTCCTCCAACTACAGACCACAAATGGCCTATGTGTGGGACACTTGTGTCCCACTTGTGGGACAACAGTATTTGGTTGGCAGGAAATATAGAGCTATTCCCCAAATTTGTCTTTTTCTCTGAAAGCTTCTAGAAAAGGGGAGAAGTTTTTACATACAATTCCCATAAGATCATGAATAATATGGATCATACATATAAATTATCATGTTTAGTTATAGAAATGCGCCTTGAGAGAAATAATAACCTATGAGAAAAGTACCACTAAAAGAATTTAAGAATAGAGATGGAGCTTCAGCATTATGACCCATAAGCTGCCATGTGATTTTTTCAACTGGTATTGAGTTACTGAATGAGATTTTCTCAATGCAGTGTAAAGAGAGGCTCTCCCTGCACAGTCAAGCACATGTGCCTATACTCTGGGATTTAGCACCTGTGATTTAGCACCTGTGATTTAGCACCTGTGATTTAGCACCTGTGATTACAATGCAGACGTGTATGCATGGTACAAAGAAGTTTTGAGTCAAATTCACTTGGGAGTGTGAAGCTGCATCTACTTGTCTTGAACTCTTGAGGGAAGGCCTGCTGTTAAATTTTTCTTTCTAAATCTTGACTCTAGGGAACATTTCACAACTAATCTTACACTGGATCCTCCATTACAACCCATTTACATCACCCTGCATGGCTTTCATCTAAATGCATTATTGATAAAGGCTCCTGATCCAATCTGTCTAGAGAAGAGGTGGCCTCTGGGGCCTGGTTATCAGTAGGTGTGTATGAAATCATGGTCCGTGGGGATGGAAGGCTGGTCATCAAACATGTTGTCTATCCTGTGTTTTTCACCTGGACATAAGTGCTCAGATGCACAGCCGCAAGGCAGAACGTCCTGATTCTCCAGAGGAGTGTGGACGCAGGAATTGAACTGCTTATTCAAGGACACAGTGGTAAAATGCTCAATTTCTGCAGAAACTTCAAGCACTAATTCCACAGACAGCCCTGGGGCCACATCCAGGATGTTCCCTGATTGCTTTCTTTCTTCTTCTACAAACTTTTCTGAGTATTACCACTGAGGCCTGAAATCTTCAGTCATCTTACATGCTTTCATAACATAAAAAAATGTGTCCATAAGAAAGGAGATGTGGTGACGGGTGAAGTTTTCTCCCCTTATACATATTTCCATAGCAGTAGCAACCATATAAAGCCATTTAAAGAATTGTTTCTTTTTGGCCAGTAATTGTTTCTTTATTTGTTTATTCCTACTTAATTATTGAAAGAGCCAAAGCGTACGTGTTCTGTTGGTAATTGGAACCATACTGGCCACCTTGATATCTTGCCAATTTCATGTACATATCAGGAATAGATGGCCAAATTATCAAATTTATTTTGTAAGTTTCTCTGTCAGTATCTCTGTCACTCTATCTCCCTGTCTCTGTCTCTGTCTCTCTCTGTCTCTCTCTGTCTCTCTCTCTCTCTCTCTCTCTCTCTCTCTCTCACACACACACACATTTGGATGTGCTGAGATTATTTTTACTATTTTTTATTTGAAGTTATAAATCTAGCTTCATATTGTGATAGCCTCGTTGACATTCTTTCCTTTTCGTACGCTCTTGTCCTGTCAGTAGTTCTACTTCCCGAGGGAATGTGACAGCCCCTGAAACAGCAGCCATTACAAGTAGTGTGCTAATAAAAAAGCTATAAAAGAGTATCACTTCCACAACGTCCAGGGCTTGCTCGCATGACTGTGTTATTCACATGACTCCAGATGTTCTTACAGGGTGACCCTTGGCATTTTGACCCCAGCAGCTTGAACAAATTATATGTCGATATTTAGATACTATGTTCCAGGCTTCCTGAATCTGTAAACCAGACCTGGCTTAAGATATCCAATTTTCATCCTCATGAATTTGATGTGGCTGCCCCTGAACAATAACGTTACAGTCATTTCAGTAGGCAAACTCTCATTACCTAGTGGGGATACAGAGCAAAGAAGATTGCAAAAGATGACCTTTGCCCCTCTGAGCGAGTGACATGTTAGCAGAGCCATGATACCTTGTGACATTTCTCCGCCATGAAGAACTGAAAGTGTTACCTGTGGAAAACATCCACGTAGGCATGTGGGCTGGCAGGGTGAGCAAGTCTTCTCTGCGCAATACGAGATGTCTGTGGCTTCCTCACATTCGTTTTCAGCTGAGATGCCTGCTTTTCACATCTGCTCCCACCCACTTGAGTATGTTTAGACCTTTATTTCAGTTAGCTTTCTGAACAGGTTATGTTTTGTCATGTGTTGCATGTGCTAATCAAAGCTAATGCTTACTCTTCAGCATAACTGCTATGGCTTTGGGGATTTGCAAGGTGAACACTATAGTACAGGATACATTCTATAACAGTATTTTATAATGAATCATCCAAGAATCCCATACTACAAGTGCAGGAATCTATCCACACACTAAATATTAACAAATCCAGCTGAGGGCCGAGAGCTCCTAGTAATGCTTCCCACCAGTCCAACTGCAGGCCTAGGGTCCACACCATAGTCCTATGTAGCTCCATTCACAGGTATGTGCTGGAAAGGCCCATAGCTAAGTGTTGGTAGCTAAGAAGTCTACTCCAGTGGGACGAAGGCTCTGTGCTAACCAGCTGAGGGAACTGAACCGGGCTCAGAGGAAGCAATACTACCCAAGGTAAGCACCAGAGTACCTCTCAAAGCACCACCACCATATTCAGCAACAGTTTTTTTTTCTTTTTCTCTCTTCTGCCAGGTGTCAGGATAGAGGCCTTAGCACCTACAGGGAATTTAATAAAACCCTAATGAACAGCCATGTGCATATGGTGTATGCGTGTGGCTTGCTGCTTTCAGCTGTTCAGAGGACTCTGCTCTTCACAGGTGCTGGTTGAGTGGTTTTCTGATTTGAATACCTAGTCTAAGTGTCAGTACTTAGTGGCAACACTTTTGTGTGGTTTGTAGTCCATCGGCTTTTTTTTTTTTTCTTCACAAATTCTATTTTTTTAATCTTTATTTTTTTTATTATTTTATTATTTTTATTGTTTAAATTTAACACGGGTTATATTACATATTTTCATCATCAGATCAGTTTAGATTAATACATATAGGTATATAAGATTGATCAAACAATTAAACATTAACCCTTCTAAATCAACATTATTATTATTTTTTTTCTTTTCCCCTTTCTTTTCTTTGAAAGTTGACATATTGCATATTGTCCTCGCAATCGTTCTACAGAGTACAGTGTGTGGGCATGACCCACCTCCCTATTGATGTTGCTTAGAAAAAAAAAAGGAAAAGAATATACTTCTCTTTGGACTAAGAGGAAGCAGGTACATATACAGTCAAATGTTCTGCAATTGTAGTGGGCCACCAGTGAAGCTTGTGATGTTGGAGGTTATTCTAATCTAAGCCTCCTAAAGCTCATCTCACCAATCTAGCTCTGTGTTTCATGCATTGTAATTAAGCATTTTTTTTTTTACCTGCTGGGTGGTCAAGGGCAAGTTGAAGCAAGACCTCCATTAGCTTTTTCACAGGTGAAGGAGCTGAGACTCAGCACAGGGTCTTGATCAGGCCCACACGGCAGGTGGCTGAGCCCAGGAGGTGAAAGCTCTCTGCTACTCTCACGCCCTTGAGTACCACATTTCCTGACCCTTCTTCTCAGCACAGTAAGGAAGGGGAAAAAAAAGCCTAAGTTATCTGTCTTTAGAAGGACAGCACAAAACAAGAGAGAACAAAAGGTCCTCATCATTACCCCTGCCGGTGAGGGTCACGAGAAATACTATTATTCCAGGTGCCGCACAGGTCAGCCATGGAAAACAGCGTAGGAGATGACATCCCACAGCAATAGATTCACTCGGCCTGCTGAGGGCAACATCTTTCTCCTCTTCAGGCACCTTCAGGGAGCCCTGTGGGCAGAAGGATCTCCTGCCCAAGCTTCTCAAGGTACTCCACTCTAAGGCTTTGTCCTGAGTGCTCCAGTGGCAAACACTAAAATGTAGACACAGGTTTCCCTATTTAAGGACAGCCACCCAGGAGTTGTCAGGATACTAAAAACTGTGCCCATTCTCTGAAGGCCCTGCCCTCCACTGCCTGCCCATTTCTGCATTGGGCTCCTGCTGGTCATTTGTGAGCCCCCTGCCCCTTACTTGCCTGCTCCCCTTGTTTCAGTTCCAGGTGCTTCTGTCCGCTGATCTATGGGAATACCCATGCTAGTGGCTGACGTTCCCGGACCCCTATCTTCCCTTCCTAAGTTCTGCCACGGCTCTGTACTTTGCTCGACTGCCTCCCACAGGGCAGTACGACAGCTAGGGATCCCAGACAAGAAAGAAATCCCAGGACAGCAGGCTTAATTGGAACTGCAGACTGCCCATACATCACCTAGGAGGGACGTAGTTGAAGCTGTCATGCCCCTGTGCCCCCTTATCACTGGGCTGGGGCACTCAGAGCTGCCAGGCCTGCTGGGTCCAGCAGGAAGAGTACTAGTGTTCTGGGCACTCTGTCCCTTCTCTGAGCAGCGTTCCCCCTTCCTGGATTTTCAGGGATGTCAAATGCACACCTGTGAGGATCGTAAGCGTCTGTGATCGCTGATGACACCAAAATAGCGCCTTCCACTTGGAACTCTCAGTGCAGTGCAAGGGTTTGATTTTCCCTGCGTGCCTTTCTCTCTGCCTAGGAGGCTTTCAGCAGTTGTTGGCTTAAGTTGTTCATAAAGAGTGAAGGTCGATTTTAGTATATTCAGTGCTGTATGTGTTTACCCAATTTTCTGGAAGGATTTGATTGAAAGGTGTTCTAAAAACTGAAAATTCTGTCCTGTTTTGAAGTTTGCACTCATGTTGTTTATGGATACCTGCAGTTCGAGTTCTTTGCCAACAATTTCTTTTTCCATTTCTTTTCAGTCTCTGGTCCCAGATCCGGCACCATACACGGTTCTGTTTGACTCCCTGACTTTGTATCATTGTCTTGTACTGAGATGGCCTGATATTCAGTATTTATTGTGACTTTCGCGGAAATTTTCTTGCTTAAATGGAAAATTTATTATGTTTGGTATAGATAATTAACATATTTCTCTTCCAGTAAGGATATATATGCATTTCTGTTTTCAAATAATACCATGTTAGGAAAACAACACAGGCTGTAACGAGAAATGTACAGGATACAATGTATGGTAAAGGAGGTATGCCTCATATCAGATATCACTATAAACTAGAGCTCCAGTTTCACTGCAAGGCTCATTCCGAATGTGAATATTATTTAGGGTTCTGAAGGTGACACACAGCCTCCATTAATTGGTAGTAGTGTAAGAATGGGATTCACTTTCCCCCCAGGGGAAGGGGCTGTGTGTTTCAACCAGCAGCAGGCTGGCTTTTCCTTTGCCCCTCTGGTCCTCCTGGCACCCCAGTGGGCTGCGACAGTTTGCTGCAGTGTCCTCCCTGGCTATCAAACCTCCATTCTCCACTCCAACATGAGTGCAGCCAGACAGCATGGTTTTTCCCCACGGATTTATATATTATATGTGTACAGCATGAAACCTAGATACATAAATGCATCGTTCACATAAACTGAGGGTTATTAAACAAGGCACATGAAAAGATTTATAGATTCGGCATAGGAAAAAATCCCTACTACACGTTAACAAGCCCACACCAAAGTGAAATAGACATTTATTATTATGCCACGTTAAATTCAACAATATTTGTTATTATACATGAAGAGCAATTGCTAGGGGCCGGGGAGATAGCTCTGTGGCCCAAATGCCTGCCTGGCAAGTGCAAGGTTGTGAGTTTGAACCCCGGTCCACCCCCCCCCCCCAAAAAAAGAACAATTTCTGGCAAAGAAAAGACTAATGTGAGAAAAAAAATCTAAATAGCTTCGGGTATTCAGAAATATGGTTCTTTAGAATAAAGTTAGTGTATTAAAATTCATAGCAGTGTTGAGCAATTCAGCAACAAATGACATAAAAGAGAATAATATCATCAACAGCACAGATAATAAGATTCCCTGTACAATGAAGGTAACAAACTGGAATAAAATTTAACTTAGAAATGTTATAATAAGGTACAATTCAAGTGTAAGTCTGTTAAAGAAATAAATAATAGCCCTTTATTTATTGTAAATCCCACACTGTTTTCAATATGACTGGAATATCATGCAGAATTTCCTAAGATATTAGATATATGTTACTACAAGCATATAATTATAATTTAAGAAGACTTTTTCTTCCAGAATGTGCTTTACTTTTGAAACTAGAGAGAAAATTTCTCTCTGGTCTTAACAAAATAATGTAGCACTTAGGAACAAAGATGCAGCCCAGCAGCCCTGCACTGGAGGCCAAGATGGAGAAGACCTCCATGGCCACCATGACCTTCCCCTTGCTGCTGTGGTACACGGGCAGGAAGGTGACCCACATGCTACAGAACACCAGCATGCTGAACGTCAGGAACTTGGCTTCATTGAATGTGTCA
This sequence comes from Myocastor coypus, assembly GCA_004027025.1. NCBI lineage: Eukaryota > Metazoa > Chordata > Mammalia > Rodentia > Myocastoridae > Myocastor > Myocastor coypus. The sequence continues at coordinate 40,507 of PVJA010006899.1, read as the reverse complement.
GGCAGGTTCCTGGCCAGGAAAGCCACAGTGAAGCTCACCAGGGCCAGGAAGCCCAGGTATCCCAGCACACAGTAGAAGGCAGTGAGAGAGCCCTTGTTGCACATGATGATGATGTGGCCGTATTCCGAGTGAGCATCTTGGTCAATGTAGGGTGGATTTGTGCCCATCCAGACTCCACAGAGTGTGAGTTGGATCAGGGAGCAGATTGGTATGATGGAATTTGGAGCCCCTGATACCAGCAGCTGCTTTATCATTCTGCCTGGAGCAGTGACCTTAAAGGCCAGAACCACAGTAATGGTCTTGGCCAAGACAGTGGAAACAGCCACAGTGAACACAACGCCGAATGTGGTCTGCTGCAAGACGCAGGAGGCTGTGCTGGGCCGGCCAATGAAGAGCAAGGAGCAGAGGAAACAGCAGGTGAGGGAGATGAGCAGACTGTAGCTGAGAGCCCTGTTGTTGGCCTTGACAATGGGAGTGTCTCTGTGCTTCACAAAGAGCCCAAGCCCAGCAGCTGTGAGGACAGTGAGGGCCAGGGTGGTGCCAGCCAGAGCCTTCCCCAAGGGGTCTTCATAAGCTAGAAAAGTCACAGTTTTTCCAAGGCAGTGGTTTCTCTCAGTGTTGGCATACTGTTCATCTGGACACTTCACACACTGCTCCATATCTAGCAAAATTAAAATCATAATTTGTCTTTGTATTTTTATTGTTATTGTTTTTTTCACGAACCTATGAGCAGAAGCTCACTAGACTTTAACTAAACTATCAATTTAATTTTTTTTTTCAGTTTGTGGCGTTGATTTCAGATACCTCCCCTGGGATATAATGCCAACTGTTTAAATTTTATGTTGAGAAAAGGTCTCATTAAGTGTCTATGTTTCGGTTCCAGGGACATAGCTCCGTGGTACAAGTGCCTGCCTGGCAAGTGCAAGGTCGTGATTTCGAACCCTGATCCTGCCCCCAAAAAGGCTCTTTTTTTTTCTGAAGCTATGCTTCTACACCTGTTCTTCTTGCTTCAGCCTTTCAGATACCTGTATTCCAGGAAGGCATCATGACATCTTACTTTTCTCTCTCTTTCTTTCTGTCTGTCTTCCTCTTCCTGTTCCTCTTCTTCCTGTTCCTCTTCTTCTTCTTTTGTATTTTAGGGAAGGATCTTCAGGGTATTCAGTGTCTTACTCTTAGATCAGCCACACAGTGATCTGCCAATTTACAGCCTCCCAAGAGCTGGGATTACAAGCAAACACCGCCACACCCAGCCTCACTTTCCTCTCAGGGAGCCCCAGGTGTGGGGCTGGCACAGCCGGCCTGGGAATCGAACCCCTGACCCTTGTGTCTAATTACAAACACCTTAATCTACTGAGATATTTCGCCAGCCCTTTCCCTTTCCAGACACTGAAGAAAGGAATATCGCATACAGAATAGCTACTACATAGTTCTGATGGTTATTTATTGTTCTTTCACATCTGGCATATCCATAAAAGCATTCTAGTTTTACCAAGAACGATATCCCTCTATTACTTACTTCTCTTGCTTTTACTTTATTAAATCAAATCTCTATCAATGATTAGGAAGCCGACACTATTTGCTAGGTCACAGAGAAATCCATGTGAAGAAGCACATTCAAGGAGAGGGAGTTCCACTCTTCAGCCTGTCCGCCTGTAAGCATGGCTCATGCAAACGCCTCCTTCGTTTTCGTTGCCAAGGGTGTGTTTTTGTCGATTGCTTTTGGTATGTTTAGAAACAGTAACAGGAAGTATAATTACACATTTTATGCTTTTAAATATTAGAAACATCAGCTTTCAAAATTTTTTCTATGACCTCCTTATGACTGAGGTGTGGACAAAAGTTTACAGTTTTTTTTTTTTTAGATAGATTTGTATTCTATAACGATGAAATCAATTATCATTTGTACTCACTCACAAGGGTTTTATTCTTCAAAACTATCATTATTGTAAAATCAAATCATTCATGTTTTGAGCTTTCTAATATTTTTTTAAGTTTATTTATTTATTTATTTCTTGTTTCACAACCTTTATTTGTTTATTCACTCATTTTTATGGCTGGCTCAGCCCGCCCCAAGGGCAGGGCTGGCGCAGCATGTGGTGCCAGGGATTGAACCGCGGTCCCTGAAGCCACCCAAGCTTTCCCAAGCAGGCACTTTAGACCACTGAGCCATCCCACCGGGTCCCAATATTTTTTTTTTTTTTTTTTAAATCTCGGGTGCTTCTCTCATTGCCTTGACCATGATGTAGAGTCTCATGTCTGCAGGAGAATGATGCAGAAACCTCTTGTCTCATTCTTGACTTTACAAATGAACACAAATTGTAAAGTGTGAGTCAGGATGCCATATAGATCAAGTTGGGGGACAGTTTGAAGACTTCTACTCCTCTGTTGGTAGGCATCACTTTTTCTTGTTTCTTTGTAAATCACAGGAATGTCCAATTTTATTACATTGTCTTCAGTTAGCAGCGTTGATTTTCATTTCTCAGGATCTATTACATTTATTTATAATCTTATGAACTGACTGTGCTGATGGCATTCTGCCCCTGACCCATAGCTCAGTTTGGAATAGAATATGTGAATTTAGTTTAAAAGCAAATTACCCTGAGCTTTGTCTCTTCTATGTGCATTTTCGGCTGAGTAACATCAATGAGCTCCTTCTGGAAAACGAATTGATTTTTCTCTTCTTGGAAAAAATATGTTGAGTTTTACTATGTTTTTGAATGTTTATGAATTTCTGTGCTAATATCACAAATGAACAAATATTTGGAGTGAAATACTAGGTTATGGGCTCACATCTGAAAACAGACAAGGAGAAGTAGACATATTAATATCATAGAGAACTTTGATTATTTTTTAGGGCTGTTTCACTAAGGTCTCCTCTACTCATAGATTTCAAAGCTTAGATTGATAGGAAATTACTTATACTTCCACGCAAAATTTTGTATGTAACTGTACTAATAGCAATTTCTGTAATATTATTATACTAATTTTAAATTTTTCTCTTATATCTGAACTAATTGTACTAAGAGTTGCTGGTTTTGTTCCCAGAGTCATGTTTAATTCTGTTCATTTTTCTTGGTCATAATTTCTTTCTCCTTTTTGTTTACTGAAAGAAAGTGTCACTGTGCAGTTCATGTTGGCCTTGAGGTTACTGTGCAGCACACGTTGGTCTTGAACTGCCAAAGCTCCTCAAACCTCAGCCTCCCTAGGGTTGGCATTTGGGACAGGAGCCGCCAACTCTGGATGGGTCTTAGCCTATTTTTTTTTTGGCAGGACAGGGGTTCGAACTCACAACCTTCCACTTACCAGGCAGGCACTTGCACCATGGAGCTATCTCCCCATCCTCAGTGTGTTAATTTAAAAAAAAATCCTTTCAGACAGTGATCTATCTTTCATTTTTCTTGTGTTAAGTTAGCTCTACTTTTTTTTTTTTCACATGATAAATATTTCAAACCCGGAACTCAAGCTTTTTTTTTATTTAACAAGAGAACAGCACACAAGTATGTCTTACATATTTAACTCAATGCAGGTTTACCTTCAAATCATAGGATTTTCAGTTTTTGAAAATCTTCAGTTTGTGCTTTAATATATCCTCTACGCTATATGTAGTGGAGAATTACACATACCAGCAGCATGTGTTAACTCTATTACTGAGGCATTGTTATCTCTATGTGCACATACACTATTTTAAAAATATACCATGCTCTCATATTTTTAATAATGTATATTCAATATAATTACATGATATAGTACATAATCAGTCTTGCCATATTTCCAAGAGCACTTGAAATCTTACTGAAGATGTTCTGAAATGAAGTTCATGTCAGCCACAAGCAAATTAGAATTTATTCACAGGAGGAGAATTCCACCATGCAACAGTCATTAGCATTGGATTTCTATAAATTTTAAAGAACATGTTTCAATGCTTATTTTCATTTTATCTTCGTTAAAATATAAAAACAATATTTTCCTTCAGGATAGTTGAATATTACAGGACTGTGGAATGTGTTTTTATATTCACTTCTGTTAATCTGAACAAAGATTTATGCCACTTACTTTTATTCTGATGTAACGTCAAATCATACACTCTGTAAAAATACACATGATTCTCTCATTTATTAAAATCCATCTTATGTATGCATATCATCCCTACAGTATATGATACAGACTAATTCATTCCACAGGCTGTCTTTCCCACTCACCTATGCACTCTAGGAGAATGGGGATTAAATTCTGGAAATTGTGTTGTGCTTAGTTTTAATCAAGTTTCACATTTAAAAGTCCTGCTATAACCAATCAAACACATTCTCTGTGAGCACATGCTCTGTCTCAAGGGTGTTGGCCCCAGGAGAATGAAGCATACTTGATCTTGTCTTGACTGTAGTCTTTGTTTAGTTGCAAAAAGTTTAAAGAAATTCTGTTAGTCCTATGGCCTGTTAAACTTCACGATGGAGATGGAACCTAGAATCTGCAGGATAAGGTAAAGTGCAGAACTTGAGGAGACATTGTTTTTAATGTAACTTGCAAAATGAGTCAAAGCAGGCATATGTGATGCTGCATAACTGTTACCATAGAGAATTAATGGATTGATACACATTTGTATAAGTTTTGAGGCCTTCTTAAGGGAACAGGTGATATTGTCTTCCAAAATGAAAAATAAGAATGCCCGGAGACATAGATCATTGACAGAGCCTTGGTTGAATTCTTAGCAATGCAAAAGACAAAACTGACTCATAAGAATAGAATAAAATGAAATGGAATTTGAGTGCATCTCTAAGGAAAAACTTGGCCTTCAAACCTTGAAATAATAGGGTGGGCTACCCACCCACTCTCATCCCAAAAACAACACGCACATGTAGGTAGGTACCTTTGCCTTCCAGCACCCACTGCACACTTCCCCATCTGGAGCTCAGGGTGAAGTGCACATATGTACATAGGTACTTTTGCCTGAACATGGTGACTAGAACTACCCATCTGAACCCCAGACCAGGCAACTCATGTGCAATCCTACAGCAAAACTTCCAGCAGACTGGTTGGGTTCAAACACTCCAAGCTAATCCAGGAGCTGAACATCTTGCCAGAGGACCACAGTGGGTTCACTTTCATGGGCAGCAAAAGCAGGAAGGTCAGCGCAGCAGCCAGATCCAGCCAGGCACATCTGGACAAGTTCCAAACTGGCACATCTGGATAAGAATTTCAGTACATGTTAATGTATAACTGTACCAAAGACCAAAGGTCAGAGGACAGTGCTATACAAAATGACAAATAAAAGGACCAGGATGCAGTCTAAGGTCCCCAGCCCACCCAGAACAAATGCTGGAGACACTAGCATAGAAGCAAATGTGAATCACTAAGCTGAAATCTCTGAACTAATAGCATCTATGATGAAGAAAAAATGCAGAAAAATTAGAGGAAATAACCTCTGAAGTTAAAAAGAAAAAGGAACGTGTGAATTAATAGTCTGAAGTTTAAAAAAACTGTAGAAAATATAGAGGAAATCAAATCAGAAGTAAACTTTAAAGTGAAAAAAGAAATCTTTGAATTAATAGCGTCCAAAGTAAAGGTAAATCTTCAGAAAGCTTGAGAGAAAATAATATTAGAAATAATCTAGGAAATAAAAAAAAGAGACAGGGTAACTATAATTAAAGAGTTAATAAATTCTTCTAAGGAAGACATCAATAAAAATTAAAGAATAAGAAAAATGATGAAATCCTTGAATCAGCAATATAGGAAAGAAATACAGCCCATGAAGTGGTTTCCAGAGATTTACAGGACAATAAAATCTCACACACAAGCTGACAACACCACATTACCAAAAGTGTAGATAGAGTTTTAGACGTTGAAGACATAGTCACAGATAGTGTGATGGTAAGACAGGATCTCTTAAAAACAAATAGGATGCAGAAAAAAATAATTCGATATCTGCAAAATGATGAAAAAATGACCAACAGGGATTAATAGGCATCAAAGTTAAAGAAGGAGCCGATACCAGTGATATACAAATAATATGGGCAGAAGAAATAGCGGACAACTTCCCAAACATGAGAAAACAACATGGTATTCAGGCAACTGAGGCATACAGAGTTCCAAATAACATCAACCCAAGTAAAAACTCACCCAGAGTTGTTATAGTCAAGATCCTAGAAATCAAGCAGAAGAATAATATATTAAAGGCCACTAGAGAAAAGATACTGATTACATCTAAAGGAAAGCCCAGTAGAATAATGACAGATTTCTCTTCACAAGCCACGAAATCATGAAGAAATTATGGAGTAGAGTGCTGCAAGTCCACCATGAAAACAAATTCCAGACCAGACTGCTATAACTTGCAAAACTCTCTTTCCAGTTTAATGGCAATGTGAAATACTTTGCCATTGTTGTTTGACAAAGAACAACTAAAGAAATTCCCAATGACAAAGTCAAACCTATACAGACTGCTAAAAGTTTAAAGATGGACTGAATTGACCCAAACTCCATGCATGAGAACAGAAAGAACCCACGAAATAAGGCAGCCAATTAAACACAGGTGAAAAAAACTAGTAAGTAAACAACGTCTCAAGCATAAGTCAATACATTTCCATTACAACCATCAATGTAAATGGACTTAATTCTCAAATTAAATCAAACAGACTTGCACAGTGGATTAAGTAGCAAAATCCAACAATGTGCAAGAAAAACACCTAACACATAAAGCAATTCATAGGCTGAAAGTCAAAGGATGGAAAACATCATAAGCCTCAGTGCCTCAGAAAAATGTTGGGGTAGTAATCCTGTAAGCAGATAGGATCAACTTCAAACCAAGATTTATCAAATGAAATAAAGAGGGCCAAAACATATTGGTTAGGGGAAAAACTCAAGATGAAGAGATAATACTCATAAATATGTATGCACCCAACATGGGAGCACTGAGGCATATAAGACAAATCTCAAAGGACATGAAAAATCTAATGTCCAATACCACAATCTAACTAGGAGTCCTTAACAGCCTTTTATTCCAAAAAGATAAGTTTAACTCACAAAAAAAAAGTTAGAAAGAAGTACTAGATCAGAAATAGAACTTGAGCCGGCCATAGTGGCGCACACCTGTAATCCCAGCACTCGGGAGGCTGAGGCAGGAGGATCAGTGCGAGTTCGAGACCAGCCTGGGTTACAAAAGTGAGCTCAAGGCCAGCCAGAACTGCACAATGAGACCCTGTCTCAAAAAGACAGAAAAAAAAAAAAAAAAAGAAATAGAACTTGAAACAACTCAACTTAGTGGACATACATAGAATGTTTCACCCAACCACTTTTGAACACATATTTTTTTCAGCTGTATGTGGTACATTGTCTAAAGTACACCAAATATTTGTCCATAGGTCATTATTAAGTACATGCATGAAAAGAGAAATTATCTCATGCATATTATCTGACCACAGTGCAATGAAATTTGACATAAATGGCAAAGGAAACCACAAGAATCCCACAAATCTATGGAAATTAAGGATCACGCCTGTCAACAACAAGTGGGTTAAAGATGAAATTAAACAATATCTACATTTTAATGAAAATTCAAACAAAACCTACTGGAATTTATGGGATGCGATGAAATAAATTCTTAGAGGGAAATTTATAGCAGTGAACTCACACACTAAGAAAACAGAATGGGAACAAATAAGCACTCTTATCCTACACCTAAGCCACATAGAAAGGGAAGAGCCAACCAAATTCAAAACCCAAAGATGGGAGGAAATTAATTAATTTTTTTTTGTCTTTTTGAGACAGGGTCTTGCTATGCAGTTGAGGCTGGTCCTGAGCTCACTTTTGTAGCCCAGGCTGGTCTCAAACTCTCACCAATCCTCCTGCCTCAGCCTCCCGAGTGCTGGGATTACAGGCGTGAGCCACCACGCCCGGCTGAAATTAATTAAATTGAGACAAACTAAATAACAGGTAGAATTAATGACTCAAAAGTCTCATTCTTTGAAAAATTAAGTAAGTAAGATAAGTCCCTAGTGAACCTATCAAAAAGAGAAGCAAAGGACTCAAATTCAAGTAATAAGGAATGAAAAGGGTGAAATTACGACAGACCGAGCAGAGATTCAGAGGATCATTAATAGATAATTTGAGAATCTTTACTGGCACAGAATCGAAGCCACAGATGAAAGGGACAGATTCCTAGACAGGCCCAATGTACCAAACTGGGTCAAGAAGATATAAGAAATCTCAATACCCCAAGAACTGCTAATGACATACAAAATATAATAAAAATCCTACTGATAAAGAAAATTCCAGGTTATGATGGATTCAGAGCTGAATTCAACAAGAAATTTTCAGAAGATATAATCGCAATATTCCTCATACTCTTCAATGAAACTGAAAAAAAAAAAGTGGCCCTCCCAAAATTGTTCATTCAGGCACCTATTCCACTGATATCAAAACCAGATAAAGATGCAACCGAAAAGAGAACTACAGACCAATTTCTTTGGTGAACATAGAAGAAAAATCCTCAATAACATCCTAGCAAATAGAACACAACAAATCCTTAAGATTATACATGATGCCCACATAGGATTCATCCAAGGACTATAAGGATAGTTCAACATATACAAACCTAAAATTGTAATACACTGTATGAATACCGTTGAATCCAAAAATGACAAGGTCATTCCAATTGATGCAGAAAATGCTTTTTACAAAGTGCAACACTCATTCATATTCAAGATACTACAGCAAATTGGAATAGATGAGCTCTACCTCAAAATGATAAAAGCCATCTAAGATAATCTAATGCCTAATATAATTCTAAATGGGGAAACACTGAAGGCTTTTGCTCTCAGATCTAGTAAAAGACAAGGATCTCCTCCATTACCACTCCTGTTCAATATAGTTCTGGAATCTTTAACTACAGTCATTAGACAAGAGAGAGAAACAAAAGGAAAAAGAATAGGTAAAAAATAATTCAAACTATCATTATTTGCAGATGATGTGATAATCTACATTAAGACCCAAAAAGCTCCCAAGAAGTTACTAGAATTAATGCGCAAAATCAGAAGCATAGCACGATACAAAGTCTATACCCAAAAGTCAATACCATTCCTGTGCACAAACAGTAAAACCACACAGAGAAACCAGAGAAACAGTATCTTTTACAATAACACCACAGAAAGTGAAATATATAGGAAATAATGTAACTAAAAAAGTAAAAGATTTATTGAATGAGAAGTGAAGTACTCTGAAAGAAGAGATCCCAGAGAATTTCAGAATATGGAAAGATATTCCGTGCTCCTGGATAGGAAGAACCAACATTGAGTAGATGGCCACAGTCCCAAAATCGTCACACAGATTTAATGCAACACCTACAAAAATGCATCAACATAGCTCACAGAACGGGAAAAATCATTCCTAAAATTTAGTTTGAATCAGAAAAGACCACAAGTAGCAAAGACAATCCTGGGAAACAATTATAAAGAAGGAGCTATTACAATTCCTGACCTAAACTTATACTACAAAGTTACAGTGATAAGATTGTCATGCAATTAGCAAAAAAAAAAAAAAAAAAGACTGATAACCTAGTGTTAAGAACTCAAATGAAAAAATAAAATGGAAAAGCATGGCACATCTATATGGAAATCGAGAACTTAAGGATTAATCAACAAAGAGACAAGCAGAAACGTTAGACACATACATGGACAATTGCCTCATAAATGCACGGCGGTCTTTGGTATTACCAACAGATTTTTGACACTGAGCATAGCAACGTATAAGACTAAAGCCATGCTTGTAATGCCTTTGATTCTGTTCTTTTCTTTGTGTGATGCTTCTAATGTCATTTCAATTATTACTATACTCTGAAGTAGATGTTTGTTTCAAAAACAAACAATAAAGGATAATAAAAGAGAAAGAAAAATGCCGTAGGATTGACCTGCTACAATTTTGCGTATGGTTAGATTTCTAAATTTGTAAGTGAAAATGTGTAAGTTCTTTTTTGGTCACATTCTACAGTGATTTACTAGTATATGAATGATTCAATGATTGATGGAAAATACCAGTTCCATGTTAAGTCTAAATCTTTGATATTAAGAAAGACAGTGATGTCACGTTCAAGAACTGCTAATCTTCTCTTCGGGAGGTTTAAGAATTTAAGTTTGTAGAACAAAAATTAGAGAAAAAGAAGGGCTACAATAATAGCCAATATTTTATTGCTGGCCCTTCCAGTTCAGTGAGGACTCAGGACACAAGTGAACCTTGAGTGTAACATCCTATAACACAACGGTGACTGAAATTTTCTGTTCAAGGAGATTATTGGACCACTGAGAAAAGGAATCAATGATGTACAGTGTGCCTAAAGAGAGGTACGTAGAGAGAAAACATTCTCTGTCTTTCACAGAGAGCAAAAGTTACATGTTTTATTACATAGGTCTTCCTTTCAGTTTTCCTTAACAATCCAGCAGAAAAGTTTAACAGTGAGGCATAAGAGGTAAAACCAGATTAATCTACTGAGCTGTAAAAGTCTCAAGTCAACAGCTTCTGACATTGCCAGTTGTGCTGATAATCCACTACTAATTGTATATATATACTATATATGTACTATTATATATATACTATATATATACTATTATATATATACTAATAGTATATATATATATATATATATATATATTCACTTAGTTCAGTGAGAAGAAATGTTTCTACAAAGTGTTTTAAAAATTTGTGTCTGCATCTAATACTCTGAACAACTACTATGAAGGCCACAATAACCATTGAATTGATCATTGTGTGTGTCCCACTGACATTTTTTTAAACTGTGTCATTCCTATTTTTTTCTTACTGAAATTAATAAAATTGAAAAAAAACAATAATATAACAAACAATACAAAAAGCATAGGAAGAGTTTTACCATCAGCATCATCTACAAGACTTTTTCCATTTTCTGTATGGATCAAATGAATAAAACTAAGAATGTGTCCTCAGGATCTGCTCCTACCTGAGTCATTGGCGATCTCATTCTCTGGACAAGGGACACAATCGAAGCAGCAGGCAGCCTTTCCCTCCTGAGGGCTTTTTCTAAATCCAGGATTGCAGCTCTCACTGCACACTGAGTGGGGAGTCTAAGGAAAAAAAAAGAAAAAAAATATATATGGTGATAACTTCCTAGAATTCCACTTATTTCTTCAGAGTTTGAGAAATAAAATTAATTTGTATGCATACATAAGGAAAACTACATAGTTGAAATTTAAATTTATGTCATAGTATATAAGTATATATCTATATCTATATCTATCTATCTATATATCTATATTAACAAAACTATCATTAAGTGCATGTACTTTTTTTCCAATCATATTAAAGCATATAATTATTCTTTTCAAATTGAGCATTCAGGTGTTTGATTTCCACGTGTCAGCATTACATGAGCAAAACTGGGGGTTAAAAAGTCCTACAGTGATGTCTTGCTTACTTTTCATTAGCAAGTGCTGTGAGTCGGAGCAACTCACCTCTGTAAATCCTGTGGGCCACTCTATCATATCCTCAGAAAAAGTCAGTTGTTGGCCATCGGGAGCGTTTGACGAAAATGTGCCTATTTTAACCTTCAGTCTAAGGCCTTCTGGAAAATTCCAAAAATTGAGAACGTCATACTCTGAATCCAGTTTCCTTTTACAATCCAAGTTCACCTGGTCTCCTGCAGGAGTGTTAAACTGGATGTGCTTCAGAAAGGAATGCAGCTAAAAGAGAAACACCATGCTATGTGAGCAGGGCTGCAGCATAAAGACAGAAAATATGGATGAGGGAATTTGCTAAACACACTAATCCCTTCAAGAATTTTAACACTGGTATGTAATAAATCTGAGAACATGCATGTCTCAGGACAAAAATGTTGCCGGGTACCCAAATGTCGGTTGAAGGAAAAAATTTCTATGCAGAGGCATTTAAATAAGGTATGCATTTGGGTTGGGTAAAGCCAACAACTGTGGATTCCAAGCATTTAAAGCCCAATACTTTCTTTGTCTGTCTGACTGTCCCCATAGCATCTAACAGTGAAATGAGTTCAATACAGACAGAATGAAGAATCAAAGGAAGTTTAATTTTACATATTGTTGTTTTTAATGGAACTTAGATATATGAATGAACACAGATCTTTCTGTTGACTTTTAAGGAAAATATGGAACATGTTCATGTGGGTAAGGTGTTGACCTCCCATTGCAGAAGGAAAGAACTAGCCTCCTTCTTCCACCTTCTGTTCAACAGATCCTTGAATGAGTATGTTTTCAACTCAGCTGAAGAAACACCTTCTTAACAAATAGTGCAATGTTCTAAGTCTACTTTTTTTTTTTTTATAAATGCTTCTAAATAGTTTGAATCAAACAAAGAATAACTTGAGAAAGTAACCTTAATGATAATGGTGCTATCCAAGGGGGAAAAAAAACTCTACTTGCCAGGGGGAAAATGTCATCAGTTTTCTATTGCTCAGTGGTGGCCTTTGCTCTTCTTCAAAAAGCATCGCATGGAGGGCATGGGCCACAGCGTACACAGCATTGTACATGTTGTAGCTCCTATCACTCATGGCTGTTTCAAAGCGATTCAGAGGCATCCAAGCCAGAGAGGCATTGGGCGTTCAGTTCTTCAAGGAACAGTCAGACTCAGAGAAAGAGCAATGTAAATTATTGGCCCAATATGCAATAAGGTAAGTGTCTTCTGGGTATTTGAAAGGGGTAGCTTCTTGGACAAAATTTTTGAAATCTGAAATTTCTTCATGGTGCTGTGAAAAAACAATAATCCCATGGAATTGTTCAAGGATGAAATCTCTCCCATTCAGATCAGCATGCCATTGAGAGTTTGTAACCCAAACTTTCCATGTCATTAAGTTTTGCATTATAGTGTAGTTTATATCATTCGCACTATCAGTGCCATGGTAAATGACCACCACATTAGCAGATGCTGTATCTGCAGACATAATGTCATGGTTCGTCTCATAATACTCATATGACACAGCCACTGTTGACACCATTATCACAAAGGCTACACAGATTCTGTTCCTGTCCATCTCAGCCCTTACATCAGAGAGAAACTGAAGGCCCTTATGGCCTTCTGTAACGAGCAGACCCAGCCAGGTCCACTTGAAATGAAGCATCAAGGACACTATGCCAAGAGCCAGATACGTGTCCTTTGGAGGCACCTGATGGAGTGAAGGATACTGGCTGCTGTCCATCAGTGTAGCATCAAATGAACCATAAGTTACCTAAAAGAGAAGAAATCTGGGTGATACACTGAACTGCTGATAGAAAGCATCACAGTAGCCCTAAGTGTATTGAGTGACATCTCTAAATTGGAAGAAACATAGGTTCCTGTCATCCTAATATACACTTCCCTATGGGGATTTTTAAACAAAGTGAATGAATGTATTCACACATCTGAGAAACATCCGTCTACCTCATTCCCTTCCTCTTCCATAAAATAAGAAGACACAAAATGAAAATTTATTGTGTGTAACCCACTAATTCTTTGTGTTTGGACTCGATTGTACTACACAATTTGAAAGCTCCTCATCCTTGCCTCATTTCTAACCCTCTGTATTCAAGGTAGGCGAAGCATCATGGATGTGCTTACCTCACTTCCTTGACCATCAGCTCTCACCTGTGGAAATCTATAGAGCTCCAGCAGTGGACCAATCTGAGCTGAGGTTTCCCATGGCATTTCTGTCAGTAATGCTGCACACTTGCTCTCTGTCCCACACGTGTAATTAGGGACCTTATGCTGCCCTGTGAGCAAAATGAAGGAATTCTCTAGCATCCTCCAGTGAGTGTACATGAAATTATGGAACTTATAGCCCAGAGTGATGTTGGGCAAAAGATGAGGATTCCTGTTGATCTCTTCTATGGCAAAAGTGAAGGCCAGGTAGTTCAGGTAGTTGTTGGGCGAGTGCCTGCACAAAGAACACAGAGTTCCTCAGGGAAAAGTGAACTCAGTTATTACCTTGCCATCTGCCTTTATTGCCCTCATGTAATTAGGATCTCAGTATACACATGATGATAGTATCTTGATTTCAGAGGGCACTTGGCAAGAAAAGAATGATGGGCTTGTTTTCTGAGGAGAGACCTCAGTGGTCTTACAGAATTCTTATTTGTTACATACTTAACATGATCTTGCTACATGCATATGTTCAAAATAAAATTTGTTTACAGAATTACACTGTGCAAGTCTTTAGGACATGTGATCTTTTAAAATATCCTCATTGTTGGGAAGGAGAAAAATATATTTTTTGAAGTACACATAGTATTCAATAGTAACAAGTATCCAATTTTTTGTAATATTTTACCTTAGGGAAAATATATTTCTATAATTTTATTATCGCATTTATTCAAATAAAATTGCTATCCACACTTATGCATATGAAGCAATGCTGGGCTGATGGAAAAATTAGTTAACTAGCCTTAACTATCAAGAAATGTAAATATAAGAAGGGATATTACATTGCACCTATGAACATACATGATTATATCTGATAATTAAGGACTCATACAAAATTCAAGTCAATACAGATGTTTCTTAAGGAAAAAAAAAAAAAAAACAAAAAGCAGTGAGTCACAGTGCATTAGGTGAGTGTCAGAAATACAAGATCACTCTCCTTCCCAAGATTCATGGCATAGATAATTGTACACTCTTCTTCTCCTAAGAGATTTCTGTAAAGAAAACTCAGTCTACTATTGACAAATTGCAATCTCCTTTGTTACAGGATGAAACTTCTTACAGAAGCTGTATATCAAAACATTTTCATTGGTAATGTTGTGACAATAAGATTACCTAGTTATCATCACAATTATTTAATGGTGCTCTGGAGTTTTTCTATCATAGAACAAATATTCACTAAGGTAGGGCAGTAAAAGAATTGAGGAGACTATGTATTATAGCTGGCTCAGCCTGCCCTCGGGTTGTGGCTGGCACAACATATGGTGTCTGGGATGGAATTGCTGTCCCTGTGGTGGCCTAAGCTTTAGATGCACAAGTGTCTGCCTTTCAAGTACAAGGTCGTGAGTTCTAACCCTAGTCCCACCAAAATAAATAAATAAATAAATAAATAAATAAATAAATAAATAAATAAATAAATGTATAAATAAATAAGGCTGGAGTATTTCTTTTTCTTTTTTTCAGTACTGGTGATTGAATTCAGGACCTTGAGCTTGCCAGGCAAGTGCTAATTCTACAGAGCTATCTCCCTAGCTTGAGGAGACAACCTTGCATGAATATATCCCATTAGGAATAAGATTATTGAACTAAAAACATTAAATAATTTTCTGGTATGCCCCAAAATAAAACCAAGCAAATGAGAAAATAAAATATACCTAATATGCAATAGACAAGTAAAAGTCATTTGAAAACTCACATGATGTAGTAACAGACTTCAAAAAACTCATAGTGAAATTGTATAGCCATCAAATTCTACTAAAGAGATATAAACACTAAAAGAATATTTTATAAATGTTAATATTAAAAATTTTATAAATGTTGCAAATATTAATAAACATACAGAGTAAAATTTTGTGTCAGTTACCAATATAACAGAAGTGCTCTGAAATTGGAAAAATCTATGAAAGTAGTGAAACTGAAAACATAAAAGGAACAAGCGATTTAGAGTAAAATCAACTAATACATTCATCATCATGATAGATTATTGAAAACTTACTTACCTGTTTATTTCCATTTATTTATCCATCTATCTATCTATCTATCTATCTATCTATCTATCTATCTATCTATGTATCTATCTATCTATCTGAAAATTCTGTATCCTTTTGGTGAAAAGATTTGTACTGAAACTCACTAAATGTTATTCATAGTGAAAAGTAAACTATTGTGAAAACTGAAATTAAGTGAATATACATATTTATTACCAAATAAATTCGAGGGATAATAAATAATCTTTTAAAATATGAAAATAATACACAACACAAAAGCACTTTCAGCAACATGCAGGGAGATACATTGCTAATACAAGAACCAATAATGCAAATCATGGTTATGTTTGCCAGCCTCTAAGCTTATATTTATTTCCAAATAAGTATTATTTATGTAAAACTATTTGCAACAAGCAAAAAGCCTACTAAATATTTTTAAGTTGCTCAATAAACATTACTTTCCTTAATATGCAACACATTATTGCATAGATTGTAAGGTCTTACCCAAAACAAAAGAAAAAAATTATGCGAGGTAATTCATCAAAATATTCTTAAGTTAATACATGCAAAATGATCAATCCAAATGTTAATTAAGTATATACTTATATATCAACATGTCGCCATTTTTTTTAACCTCACCTTAGGCCAGTTGCCCAATGTAAAGGTTGAGGAAATACTACTTTCTCAAATGTTTCATTGAAAATGTTCATTATATTGTTTCAGTACATAGTTTGACAGTAGGCATAAAATAACTAAACGAAATATATATATATATATATATATATATATAGCTGGCACACAGTTATTTTACAATTCAACACTTGTTAGCTTTAATTAGCATTACTCTAGGTATCACACATCAATTGCCCTCCTGAAATGACAGGAGAAATTTATTATTAACCTTGGGACAGTCAAAATTGAGTGAGAGAATGAGAATTGAATTATGATAGGTAGAAAGTATGAACATTATGCATGCATAATAATTAGCATGCATATATATGTATATATACACATATATGTAGGGAAAACAAATTCATAAAAAAGAGAATAATTCTACATTGAATGTTTCTATACTTATATGCAGAAAATCAAAATATTATCAAAGGTGCAGTATTATCCTACTATATTTGCATTATGATCATTTAAAATCTTAAAATTACATTTTCAACATGAGGCTGATATAAAAGACATAAATTTTATTTGTGAAAAGTTCTTTTCATTTTCTTTGTGTTTTATTAGGAGATAAATTCTTTCCAGATACTCTTGTTCCTGGTGGATGCATCAGCCTGGGCACAGAAACTGAGAATTGCAAGTGTGTTCGCTTCCACCACAGACAGAGCTCACAGTGTGTGGGTCTAGAGTGGGGCCGCCTGCAACAGCAGCCTGATCCTCTGAGCATATGTGGGGACAGCAGAGGAAAATGGAAGGGCAGGTACCTCATTCATTGCTTCTAGGTATAAAATACATCCTACACATCTGAACTGGTCCTGAAATCTGATCATGGCTGATAGCTAGTCAGTTTCTCATCACCCACTGTATTCAGATGCTGTCTGATCACACTGAACTATTTTTGGTTAGGATCCTCCTAGGGGAGATTAGCCAGAATCTGTCATGATTCCCTTCTATGCTCCAAGATAGATCTAAAAGCTCACTGGCTCACCCACCATTCAGAATCTATCTCCCCAAATGTACCACATTCACTGCACTCAATATTGAGTGTAATGCTCCAGTCCAATAAATTCCTTTTTATGTTTTTCAATATGTGACATGAGTAATTAATCCTCTCACAGGATTAAGGAGATTGTGAGCAGAGTTTTCTCAGTGATACACTCAAAAATAGTGTTCATCTGTCTCCAAAAAAGAAACAATAGCGAGAAGAAGAATCAAAGATTGCAATTTAGTATAACTGCTACAACACATCATTTAAAAATTGATGGAAGGAAAACACACTCGTTATGTGATGAGAAAGGTCTGTAACTTCAGCTGTTCAAGAAGATTAAGCGAAGAAACTGTTTCACCCAGAGGCTTTAGGTAGCACAGTCAGCACAGAATGTCCCTTTCTTAAAGCTTTGAAAGCATGGGGAGTCAAGGAATAATTAGAAGGCAAAGGCCCAAGTCGCTTACTCTGCTGTCTCTGCTCCCAAATATGGGGTAGTCTTAGGGACCATAACCCCAGCTAATTAATACAGAGTCTTGGATTTGGAAATAAGAAAGGCTGTGATCATAAATTTAAATAGAATAAAAGAAAGTTTAATAAACTGGTAATAACACATACATAATTACACAGGCGAAAAGTAAAAGCAGAGAAAAAGTTACATCACCAGGTATGCAGAGTTTCTACATGCAAAATTACAGTTCCACTGTTGAGAAGCTCCTTCATATAGCTATCAGGATTCCTACTGGAAAGATTCTAGGTAGAAAGTGCTTCTACGGATGACATTCCAAAACCCTCCGAGCAGTGAGCCCCTTAAAAACCAGCTGACACAGAAGGGACAGGGTCTCAATTTTATATATGACCACAATCAGGGAGACTGCAGTCCCCAAGATCCTGTAAAGTACCTGAGGAAACAAACATCTGCATCATCTATACATGTAAGAAAGAGTCACTTTGAAATGTGGTGGGGTGAACAATGAGTTTCTGCACATATCAGGATGTCAGCCGAGCATCCTGGCATGTAACAATTAGAACAAGGAGTGGTGCTGTGTTATGACCATGGAAGGTCTTTCTGTATTAAATTTTCACTCTTCCTATGGGCAGCTACCACAGGACCACTGTGGTCAGCGTCTTCTATGAGACTCAATCAAGCACAGTTCCTCTGACATTTCTTTTTCTTACAAAAGCACACGTCATTTAATGGAATTGCCTGACACTTTGGAAAATTCATTAATCCTGTTTGCAAAAAAAGTACAATATGCATAGTTTTGTGATTGCGCACATCTACGACAACTTATATTTTAGAAAATGGCCTGATAATGTAGCAACTATATGGAGAAAATATATACACATCCAACTCAAGAAGAACTGTACTGGTAGGGAAATGTCTCACAGATGATTTGTTCCTTATTCTGGGCCTGGAGTACAAGTCTAAGTGTTCTAGACCGCTCTAAAGTTCATTTGAAATAGTAACTGACCACTTTACAGAAGAAGTTCTTCCGAAGTTAAGGGGTTAGTATCAGAAGGCAATCTGTAACAATGTAAGGAATTTTATGCATAGTCAGAGAAACATGAACAGTTCCTTGATTGTCTGAGGCAATATTTGGTAATAGCCACTTAGCGTTCAGTTCAATCTAAGGGTCCAGTGGAGACGAAGGCCATCACCTAATGATGCCCTTGATGCAGCGGTATCAAGGTAGGAGGAAGAGCCTGGGCCACAGAATGTGTTGGATAATGGGGTCCCGCTCAGGATCCATGAGTAAGAACAACAGGCTAGGAACATAAGCAAAAAAGAAAATCATCTTCCCATATTCCAGAGCATAAAAAGAAGACATAAGATTAATAGAGAGGCCTCTTGTGTGCATGTGGGTTCGGCAGTACCTGGGGCACTAGAGACAATATTGATGCAGCTATCTACAGCCATTATCCATAACCATAGCCATTATTACCCTGCTATGTACAAGAAAACAAATCAATGCAGAAGGCACTTACTGAGTGACGTAGAAATCTGTAGTAGGTTGTATTTCAAGGAGCCCGGTATAATAGATATAATAATAAAGAGACAAGAAGCACCCGATCACCACATCTCCATCCTTGTGCACACTGGTGCCCCTTCTGTAAAGGCAGGCGTCGTTTTCCAAAGGACACACTAAGGCAGGAAGCTGCAGGAGAAGGAAGATAACAATCAAGGGCAGCATCTTAGGTGTGCATGCAAAGCTCAGGGCTAAGTGAAGAGGAAACCTGAGGTCTGAGCCTAGTAATTACATGACTTATATGTGTGTGGTTTGACATAACAGTTTCTGACTCAGGTGGACCCTCTGAAGCTCCATCTCCCATCAGCAGCGCTTGCCCCATGTCCCTGGAGATGTTTACTACCATTCCTCTCTGGCTTCTCCATCTGAGAACTTCTTTCCAAGAGAAAAGCAGAAGGCATAAAGTATGATGGAACAGTCTTTCCTCCACCTGGATGCACCATAACGCAGTTACTCTGATAGCAACATCGCAGGGGCCACCTCTGTTTGGGCAGATTTGCTCCCATCTTTATCCAAAAGCCACTGCCATAGATGCCATTTGTAGAGTTGCTAGTGCATTGCAATAGAGCACATAATGGTAGGATTTTGCTGAAATAGTCAGAAGAGTCTCAAACTTGGTCAAGAAATACTGGGTATTATTCCGTCCAACATGGGAGGTTAAGAGCTCTCGTCTGACATGCTAATGACCAAGAGTTGTAACCACATGACATTTTTCCTCTATCTGTGTTCCCCGCGCACACATTTCATACTATGAAACTCACAGCCACACCTACTACCTGTTGCCTGGAATACAAATTGCGCTATAGCTAGGACAGCAAATTAGTGACCAAAGACCAGTGCAGAAATGCAATGCACTTTTGAGTTTTGTGATTTAGCATACTTCTCCCCTGCTTGGTCCTTTCAAGTATCTTTATTCCATGATTTAATGTACTGTCAGAATCCGTTTCTACTTCCACAACTTTGAATTCCACCATGATTTAGGCTTCTTTTTTTTTTTTTTTTTTTTTTTTTTTTTTTTTTTTTTTTTTTTTTGTCTTTTTGAGACAGGGTCTCGCTATGCAGTTCAGGCTGGCCTTGAGCTCACTTTGGTAGCCCAGGCTGGTCTCGAACTCGCACTGATCCTCCCACCTCAGCCTCCAAAATGCTGGGATTACAGGTGTGCACCACCACACCCGGCGATTTAGGCTTTTATGAAACAGGAATCTATGTGACAGATGATTTTTTCCCCTTACCTTGAAGCAAAGGAGCTGAAAAGGAGTTCTATATTTCCCACCCACAAATATTTTTGAGAAGTAGGGAAGTGCACACAACATTTATAGCCCCAAACACTGTGGAATGATGAGTGTGGATAGGTTACTTTAAGTAATAGTGCATTAGTTGAATGTGTGCCATGATTGTATCTGTCAAAATCTAAATAATAAGTACAAGTGATGAGCCTCAATGGAAACCTAAACTTCATTATGTAGGTATAACATTGGCTTATAAATTGACATGTAACTTATAGGTGTCCCATTAAAAATGAAATGAAATGTTTGTTTTTGTAAGGATAAATTCTAAATATTAAAGCACAAATGTTTTCAGAAAAGTTTATTTTCAAATTTTGAAGATGTTTCCTTAACATTTTCACCAGCATTTTAAAATCAGCTATTCAAAATAATGTGTGCTGCAAATGCAAGAACTTTAGAATTTCAAAATTTCGAGATATAATGAACATTCAACATTTTGTAATGAAGGTAATACTGCATACATTATGTTAACCTGAGGAGTTTAGAAACTTAATGAAGTATCTCAGGAGTTGTACATCATGAGTTGGAGAGAACATGCCCTAGTGCATTTGCTTAGGGTCAAGAATGTTGAGATGCTTGATTCATTGTGTCAGTTTGAGACGCTGAGAAGTTACATGAAGTGGCTCAGGAAGCACCAAGGATCGTCATTCTGTAAGCTTCCTGGACCTGTGCAAGAGGAGTGCATGGAGATCATGTGAGCACTGCATGTGAACTGGGTGGAAGTGTGTAGTTACAACATAAAGGAAGAAAGAGGCATGATCTCCCTTTTGCTCTTGTCGCTTTTGCTGTATTCCACCGCCAAAAATTTTTGCCCTCTGCTATTGGCTGGTTTGGTACCAGATGATTATGGGTGAAAACTTCTACAAACTGTGAGATAAACAAAGCTGTCCATCTTTAATTTTGGGTGTTTGGCATTTTTCTGTGTTACCAATGAGTGGAAATTATCTTTAAAATTATATAACAAGATAATATGTTGAATCTAAAAGATCTAATACATTCCACAAAGACATTTTTTGAATAAAAATCATTTATGCATCCATTAACCTGGATACAGCAAGTTGTATCTAATAGAACATCAACGTATTTGAGAATACTGAGTCCTCCACATAACCACATGACTTGTCAAGCTCAAGCCTTCTTCTCTAACTTGGATCAGACTATTGTTTAGATTGAATTTTTCTTCAAGTGCAATTCATGAGTCTGAAGTCTGGAATTTGTGAATATGACATAATGAAATAAATAGGATTGCTTTAAAAATTAAGACAAGGTTACCATGAAGTCAGTGTAGAGATTTCTTGAAAAAATAGATTTAGAGGTTCCATTCAACCCAGCTATTTCCTTCTTGGTTCTTTTTCCCAAGAACTGAACACATCAAATCAAAGTGATATGTGTATACCCACATTTATAGCAGCACAATTTGCCATAGTTAAGTCTTGAGAACAAGCCAAATCCCCTCAACTGTGGAATGGTTGAAAAATATGTGGTACATTTATACAATGGAATAGTTCCCAGCTACGAAAATAGACAAACTCAAATTTTTTATAGGTAAATGGATGCAACTAGAGACCATACTCACAGGTGAAATAAATCATAATTAGATGTACAAGCATTGTATTGTCTTCCTAATGTGAAAACAGAAGGAGTAAATAAAAATAACAGGCACAATATGTACTGTGAAAGGAAAAGAAAGCATTAAAGGGGGAGGAACAAGTGAGATAAGGTAAGGGTGAAAAAAAACCAAAAAATAGTAAAGGGAAATATATAAGTTTATACATAGGGGGGCCCGTCGGGATGGTTCAGTGGTCTAAAGCGCCTGCTTGGGAAAGCTTGGGCGGCTTCAGGGACCGCAGTTCGATCCCCAGCACCACATGCTGCGCCAGCCCTACCCTCGGGGCGGGCTGAGCCGGCCATAAAAATGAGTGAATAAACAAACAAAGGTTCTGAAACAAGAAAAAAAAAAGTTTATACATAGGAAGGCTTGGATAGCTTTACTGCTTTGGACCAATTTTTAATGCTTATACTTGTTAATCAAAACCAATACTTTGAATTGAACCAAATGGAATATAACACCATCGTTGAATTCTTATGAGTTTGTTTATATAATTTCTAAAGGTTTATGTAAATATATAAAGTATAAATAAATATATCCCATGTAAAATAAAGACAAAACTTAAATCATATGAAAACAGATGTTAATAAAGCAATCAATAGACAGAAAAAAGTAATATACAATAATGCACATGCTACAGATTTTCAAAACAGGAAAACTAATTAACAATGGTTGTTATATTATCTATTTTAAATGGTCAAGAAGTAGTTCAATAGAGAGATTGCACTGAACATACAGAAGATGCTGTGCTCAATTTCCTATGCAACAAAAAGTTAATTGGATCATGAGACTAACTCCTAAAATCAATGAGCCAGAACTATATACAAAAATGTAACTTTTGTATTTGATAAGGTCAGTCAAATCCCCTCAGGATTTACCCTAAAACCACATATGGTGTTTTGTGGTACTTTTGTCTTTGTCAACCTTCTGGGTGAGTCATGGTGATTGACTGACCAATTTGTTCTCTGTAAAAGCCAGAGAGAACATTTTCTCCAGGTGATTCTCCTTAGGCACACTATACATCCTCAATCTCTCCTCTGTAGTACCATAATCTCCTTGAACAGAAAATTTGGGACACCACTGAGTTATAGGATGTTACAGTACAGGTTCTTTTCTGTCCTGAGTCCTCACCGACCTTGAAAGGCTAGGACCAAAATATTGCCTATCCTTGTAGCCATCACACAGGAAAGTCTAAGTATATAAAAAGAAATGCCATATTAATATGCTGAGCTGTAAAATGTTCAAGTCCATAGCTTCCAACATTGCGAGTACTGCTGACAACCCTCTATTTTTATGGACTGTGGGACTATATATACAGCTACTTTCTCTTAGTTCAATGAGAAGAAAGATTTGTACTAACAGTCTTTACTAAAATTATCATGTCTACACCTTGTACTCTGAACAACTACTATGGAGATAATGATATACAATGTATTAATTATTGGAACTGTCCTACTAACCTGTTTGGAAACTGTCTCACTGTTATTTCTCATTAAAATTAATAAAATCAGCCGGGCGTGGTGGTGCATGCCTGTAATCTTAGCACACGGGAGGCTGAGGCAGGAGGATCGGTGTGAGTTCAAGACCAGCCTGGGCTACAAAAGTGAGCTCAGGACCAGCCTCAACTGCATAGCGAGACCCTGTCTCAAAAAGACAAAAAAAATAAATAAATAAAATTAATAAAATCAAAAGATTAAATCATTGAGCCTAGGGAACTTCTCTAAGCTCTGCAAAAAGCAAAGACCCCATTCTAAGGCCCCCTCACCATGTGGAAGCGGAGAAATGCTACCCATAATCCTTGGCTATCCAGGCAGCCTCAGTGTGGAGGAAACCTGGTACCTGGCCCATACTCTTATAGTGGGGTCAAACAGCCAGTGCAGAAACATACTGGACATAGCAAGCATCTTGTCTAGAAGAACTTAGAGAGAATCCAGGATAAATCCCTCTAATAAAGAGTCAACTTTGTATACAAAATCCTGATTTAGGATGTGTGATGTTATACAAATACAGCCTTTGAACTTGTGGTTTAAACAATACCAACAAGTTACTATATTTGTTCAATTTTTAAACTGGACCAATTGTTAACTGTACTACTATACCTAGGACGTCATATCTGTTGTAATCAGTTGTTTTCCTTTATGTAACAATAATGGGAAAATCAGGAGTTATAAATTCACCACAGCACACTACCAAAAAGCTGTGGACTGGACCCAACAGAAATCAATATCACACTCTCAATTAATTGAGAATGTTGGGTTTTGGCACAGACACAAACTATGAATCTCCTACACTCCTCTGATTTCCCTGAAGTGCAGATTATTCCTGGAGAAGCCATGAAATTTGTGATAGAGCTACCTAGTACCAAAACAAGGGTTAGCACAGAAAACAAAAGGAAAAAGGTTTTAAACAAAAATGATACAACAAAGAAGCAAAATGTAATCTCAGACATGTAGCCTATAAGGAACTCGTCCAGAAGACATCAGCATAGCAGAAAGTCACACAAATGAGATTTCTGAAATGATAGTGAATGAAATGAAGAAATAACTCCATAGGCTATAGAAGAAATAAGATCAGAAATAATCTTTCAAATAAATATGAAGTGATAACAGAGAAAGAATTGCTTAGCATATCTACAGGAGACATAGCTAAAGAAATACGTAGCAAGAAAAATAATGGAAACCTTGAATAATCAACATAGAAACAAACTAAGATGCAGAAATCGTATTTAAAGAGATACCCAGAAAATTAAAACTTCTGTTGAAAAATGACAGAACTGCTTGAATGAAATTGTAGATAGTCAGACTTGGCTGACAGAAATGCAGCTAGCGACAGCAAAAGGAAAGATCTCTTCAACTTAATGAGGAACCAAGAAATAAAACTTTGACAGCTGAAAGATGATGCAATACAAAAACCGTGTAAGATAGTTGTCAACTGAAAGAAGGAGTCAACATAAATGACATAAACTATTTGGAGAAAGAGTAGTAAAACATTTATAAAGCATAGGAGAATTCTGACCTATGGATAACTGAAGCCTGTAGAACTCCAATTATTGGTCACAAAATAAACATACTTCCAGATATGTAGAAACCAAGATGCAATAAATTCAGCGAAAAGATTATAACACGAAAACATGGTAGAGTGGAGTGAGTGAGATAGCTAAGCAGAATGAGTGCCTGCTAAGGCAAGTGCAGTGACCCATGATTTCTCAACAAAAACAATTAAGTCAAGGAGAGTATGCAGTGAAGTATTTCATGTCTGGAAAGAAAACAACTTGCAACCAATATTGATGTTCCCTGAAAAACTACCTTTTAAAATTATGGAAAAATAATATAATTCTATGACAAAGAAATTCATGATAACCAAACCAACCCCACAAAGAATACTGACAGATAATCTAGGAAAGAGATGAAAATGCACCCAAATCCACTAACAGTGGGAGAAAGGAACTACCCAGCAGGGCAAACCATTAAAGAAAAGCAAAAAGGAGGGAACCAAAAGCAGGAAAATAAGATGACAAAGATAAGACAATCCATGTAAGTAATAACCATTCATGTAAATATCCTCTATCAATCTATGTCATCAATCAAAACAAACAAACTGGCAGAATGGATAGGCCATAAAATTAAAAAAAATACTGTATATAAGAAACACATTTAATTCAAAAGGAAATTCACAGATTAAAACTCAAAGGATGGAAAACAACGTTGCATGCCACAGGAACTCAGAAAAAAGCAAGCGGGGAGCTATGCTATTTGTGAACAATGTGATCATGAAGCCAAGAATGAACCAAAGAGATGAAGAAGGTCACTATATACTTGTCAATGGAATACGTCAACAGAAAGACATAAGAGTCATAAGTACAGCTGCACCAAATGCAGGAGCACCCATCTATATAAGACAAATTTTAACAGAAAGGAAAAATAAAATAAGGGCGAACACGATTGCAATGGGATCCTTTAACACAACGTTCATACAGATAGATAAGCTACAAATAAAATGTAAAGATACACCTAGCTCATGGATAGGAAGAACTAACGTTGTGGAAATGGCCATGCTTTCAAACTATTGTACAGATTCAATGCAATCTTGATAAAATATTTTTAATATAGCTCATAAATCTGGAGAAAACTTTGGTAGGGCTGAGTATATAGCTCAATAGTCAAGAGTAAACTTGGCAAGCTCAAAACCTTGAGTTTGATTCCCAGGACTAAAAGAAAATCCCTAAAATTCACCTGAAACCAGAAGAAATTTATGGTATCCAAAGCTATCCTGGATAAGAAAGCCAAGGCGGGAGGCATCACAATCCCTGACTTGAAGTTATATTGCAAAGCTACTGTGGTCGATCAGTAGATACTGGCAG
The DNA here is from genome assembly GCA_004027025.1 of Myocastor coypus. NCBI lineage: Eukaryota > Metazoa > Chordata > Mammalia > Rodentia > Myocastoridae > Myocastor > Myocastor coypus. The sequence continues at coordinate 13,921 of PVJA010006899.1, read as the reverse complement.
AAAAAAAAAAAAAGATCTAAATACCAATGGAACAAATTAGAAAATTCAGACACAATGACAAACACACTCAGCCACTTTTTCTTTTACCAAGGGTCCAAATATGTTCACTGGAAATAAGATAGCCTGTTTAACAAATAGTGATGGAGAAATTGGCTCTTCATATGTCAAAAATTAAAAAAAGGAATGAAGTCTATAATGATGCACTACACTAAAGTCAAAATTGATCTAAGACCTAAATATTAAAAGAGAAACACTAAATCTATTCGAAGAGAATGTAAGTAAAAAGCATGAGGTTATAGGGGTACATAGAGGGTTCATGGACAAAAACTAAACTGCACACTAAATAGTTCAAAGATCCAGTAATTTTATTCACAATTATCTGTGCATCAAAAGAATTATCAATGGCTTAAAAAGAAAATCAAGATGGGTAAAAAATATTTTGCCAGCTGTCCTTCATACAAATGACTTCTATTGAGAACATATAAAGAAATAAAAAAAAATCATGTCCCAAAAATGAAGAGATGAAGTCAACAAATGGGCCTTGGTAATGAATACAAGCTCCACAGATGAAAAGATACAAATGCCAAATAAATACATGAAAACGGTTCAATATCATTTTTCAATTGAGAAGTGCAAATTAAAACAAGACTGAGATTCGATCTTATTCCAGAAAAATTGACTATTGTAAACAAACAAATCAAGGATACATAGTGGTAGGACTGTGGAGAGAAATGAACCCTTTTGAATGTTGGTAGACACATAGAGTTGCAGAACCACTATGAAAATCAATGTGGAGCTTCCTCAGAAAACTAGGATTAGAACTCCCACTCAACCTACCCATTACCCACCTGTGTATTTTTCCAGAAGAATTGAAAACCTCACACTACAGCGATATACACACACCCATGTTTCTAGCAATGTAATTCGTTACAGTTAAATCTTGGAAACAACCAAAATCGCCCTTCACTGATGGATGGACAAAAACAATGTGGTATTTTTTGTGCAGTGGATTGTGGTTCACCACTGAAGAAAGATAAACTTAGGATGTTTATAGGTACATGGATGCAACTAGAGATTATGTGCATAGATGAAATAAATCATTCTCCCATGTGTGAACATCATATTGTTTTCCTAGTATAAGGAGCTAAAAGAGGAAACGAAACAGGAAAGGTACAATAGATATTACGGAAGGGAATATATACATATATATGTATATGTATACACACACACAGATATATATATAATATACACACACACACACACACACATATATATGTGTGTGTGTGTGTGTGTGTGTGTGAGAGAGAGAGAGAGAGAGATCTGCACAGAAAACTTCTATTGGCTCATTGAAAGGAACAATTAAAGCTTGTTTTTGTTTTTGATCTATTTTACATGCTTATTTCTGTTAACCTGAACAAGTATGTATGCAATATAACAGTATGCAATATAACAACACTGTTGACCTCCTATCATTTTTTAAAAATTCTGTGTCATTTTAATATTTCTAACTTTATTTAAATAACAAAAAGTCTTTTGACAAGAAGATAAAATATATTTTTAAAAAGTAATTTCAGGGGGCCAGGCGGGATGGCTCAGTGGTCTAAAGCGCCTGCTTGGGAGCTTGGGCGGCTTCAAGGACCGCGGTTTGATCCCCGGCACCACATGCTGCGCCAGCCCTGCTGTCAGGGCAGGCTGAGCCGGCCATAAAAAATGAATGAATAAACAAACAAAGGTTCTAAAAACAAGAAAAATAAATAAATAAATAAATAAATAAATAAATAAAGTAATTTGAGGTCATAGTTTCTTAAATATATTATAGTATTTAATGGTATCAATACAAGAATTTCCTCTGCATATTTTTATTTTTTAAATAGTATTCTCCAACACAAAAAGGCACATAACGGTACTCAGGAGCAGGTTTGATCAGGATTACTCTTCTGCACTTCCTGTAACATTATCTGGAAGAAAAGCCTGTGGAGAGTGCCCTACTTGGCAACACCCTTGAAGACAGCAGCTGTTTCCTTCCACGCATATCTCCCAGGTTGCTTAGTAGACATGCCATGGTTCTTCTGGTGCATCTTGAGGAGACAGAGCTCTTGTCCTTGGTGAACCCCCTGTGCATTCACTGGGCGGAACATTGACTGTGTTCCTTACTTGGAAAATGCCAGTTCACACGCATGATGTCAACTGCTGTGTGTAAGGCCGTTCATCCGGACAAGAAGAGTTTATATGTAGGGAGAGGCCATGCACATTAATTCCAGGGTCACTACATCGATCGACGAAATGTAGTGGTCAGATTATTTTATGTCACAAATAAGAAAATTCGGGCAGAAGTTCTGCCTAATTTCCTATGCAGTGATGGGCCATGATGGGGACTCCAGGAAGTGAGATTGCACAGTCATCCTGTACAGTGGGCTACTATACTACCTAACAGCAACAAATGGTCAGTGTCCGAAATAAAACAAGATCATGTGTAACACATGAAAAAGTGAGAAAAAAGGAAGTGTTATTTATATTTTCAAGCACAATAAACATACATTTAGCTACTATCACTTTCATATGACATTCTGGAGAACCAAAGCCATCACTCTCTGTGAAGTGCATGTATTTGAGAAAAAAAAAATTTAACAAACAAAGAGAGAATAATTTATGTCCTAGCTGTGTGGTATGCCTTGTGTTTTACGTGAGCACTGCTGTCTGTACCTGATTCCTTTTCAGCTGTTCATAGTGGAGCTTCACCAACATTGCAAAAACTGTGTAGCTCTGTGCGTGAGACAGTTATGGAGAATTGTAGCAAATACAGATTGATCTCAATCCTGGCATCATATACTAGTCGGCTCACCTGGCCACAAAATAAAACAAAGCAAGGCAAGGCAAGGTAGATAGATGAGATAAGGTGGGATGAGATAGAGTAAAATAAAATGAAAAGAATCAAAAGATAATAATAAACTGTGCCTCAAAACCAGGGTTATATTTGCTCTGAGTACGGGACTCTAGGAATTTGAAATCTAGATTTCTCTAGCTCCTTGCATTTTTAGCTTGTGCTTGAGTGGCACTATAGCCATCAGGTCACTCTCACTGCTGTCTCCTTTTTATTATTTTTTGTAATTAACACACCATTCAGAATGGACTTGGGCACACTCTAATGACCTGATCATGGGTACATCAGTGAATACTAATTTCAAATAAGGTCACATTCATAAGTTGCAGTGCTGCAGGCCTCGAGGTGCTTGGAGACTTGTTTCTTTCCTTAAAAGACTCTGGCCTCAAGTTAGGAAAGATGAGCTTGATTCTGAGAGGTTTTCACTTGTGTGGTGTTCTCAAAATCTGTAAAGCCTCAATCACCTAAATTGTGTGTGTGTGTGTGTGTGTGTGTGTGTGTGTGTCAAGTGCAGTGTGTACATATTTCAATATGCAGTTAAATACATAAGGAAGCTAAGGAAGCTCACCTGAGAGTCACTACTTCAGATCAATCTGCGGAGTCCAATAGGAGCATTAAGCACAATGCGATGTGGCCACATCTCTTAAATTGTTCTGCCCTTTGCATAATTCCTATCTTAATTATTTGTGCATGACAAACCCAATAGATTGAATGCATTATTTTAATATTTACAACATGTCAATATCAACATGGAAATTTGAGACTTTGATTTTTGTCTTTTTTTTTCTGCTCCGTATCTCTCTTTCTATCTATGTCTCTGTCTCTGCCTTTCTTTTCCTCTCCTTCTATTTCAAGGCAAAATGTCTCCGCAGTTCAGGCTGGCGGTCATTTCACTGGGAAGCCCAAAATGGCACTGTTTTCCCAGTGATCTCCCTGGCCCATCCTGCGAAGTCCCAGCATGGCAGGCAGGCACCAACACACAGATTGAATATTAATTTTTTATGACAAATTTCATGCCTCATTTTGTATTTCGTGCTAACACCCCTTTTGTTTTGATCCATCACATGATCAAAGGGCCACTGGCCACAGATTTGAGAAATACAGTTTTCTTGAAATTAATAGACATTATCTCTAGAACAGCTATAGTTTGTCCAGAAATATGAGAATTATCCCAAATTCTTTCTTTCCCCTCATCTGTTCCACACAGATATCACACCTATCACTTATATGTCAATTTATGAAATAATGCTTACACATTTATATTCATAAACCTGTACTTCACACAAGGATTCAATTTTTCATTGGACTCTATTCACATTTTAATAAAGAGAAAGTAAATTTGTTCAAGATTGCAGCATATCTTATGTGACAGGCGGGTCCTAAAGCTGCAGACCACAAATAGCCTAAGTGCAGGACAATTGTTCACAGTATTTGGTTGGCAGGAAATACAGAAGTGTTCACCAAATTAATCTTTTTCTGCAAGTTTCTGGAAAAAAAGAAGAAATGCCCTTTTTACATACTTGCCTCATAGAATGATAAATAATATGGAGCATACATATAAAGTACAGTATGTAGTTACAGAAATGGGCCTCGAGATAAATAAATATATATATATATATATATATATATATATATATATATATATATATATGTATGAGCAAAGCACCACAAAAAGAATTTAAGAATATAAAAGGTACTTCAACATTATGACTCAGAAGGTGCCATGTGACTTTTTAAATTGGTACTGAGTTACTAAGTTGGATCAGTTCAATGTGAGTAGAGGCTCTCCCTTCAAAGTCAAGCACATGTGGCCATCAGGGTTTTATCATCTTGGATTAAGATACAGACTTATGTAGGTGGCACAAGGAATTTCTGAGTCAAATTCCCCCTGGGAGTGTGAAGCTACATCTACTTGTCTTGAACTCTTGAGGCAAGGCCTGCTGCTCCATTTTTCTTTGTAAACCTGGACTCCAGGGAACATTTCACGACTAACCTTATGCTGGGTCTTTCATCACAACCCATTTTCATCGCCCCACGTGGCTTTCATGCACATACAATATTGATAAAGGCTCCTGACCTAATCTGTCTAGAGTAGGTGCCCTCAGGGACCCTGGCTATTAGTAGGTGTGTGTGAAATCATGGTCCGTGAGGTGGAAAGGCTGGTCATTAAACATGTTGTGTATCTCGTGTTTTGCACTGGACATAAGTCCTCAGATGTACAGCCACAAGGCAGATTGCCCTGCTTCTCCAGAGGAGTGTGGGAAGGGAATTGAAATGCTTATTATTCAAGGTCTGTCACAATGGTAAGATACTCAGTCTCTGGCTGCAACCTCAAGTACTAACTCTCCACAGACAGCCGTGGGGCCACATTCAAGGTGTTCCTCTGATCACGTTCTTTCTGCTTCTGCAAACTTTGCTGAGTGTTACCACTGAGACCTGGCATTTTAAATCATGTCACATGCCTGGTAATGTAAAAAATTATGTGGACATATGGAAGGAGATGTGGCGATTGGTGAGGTTTTCTCCCTTTGTACCTATTTCCACATCATCACCAACAATATAAAGGCATTTAAGAAATTATTTCTTTTTGACCAATATTTTTTCTTTATTTGTTTATTCCTGCTTAAGTATTGAAAGAGACAAAGCCTAGTTATTCTGTTGGTGAATAGAGCCACCCTGGCTATCTTGCTGTCTTGCCACTTTCATCCACACATCAGGAACATATAGCCAAATTCATTTTGCAGGTTTCTCTGGCTCTGCTTGTCACTCTGTCTCTCTCTGTCTGTCTGTCTCTGTGACTCTGTATCTCCGTCTCTGTCTCTGTCTCTCTCTCTCACACACACACACACGCGCGCGTGCACACACACACACACACACACACACACACACACATACATTTGGATGTGCTGAGATGTCATTTTATGTTTATGTAATTGACCTTACTGGAAGCCTTTCTTCCCTTCCCCAGCTATGCTACTGCTCTGCACATCGCTTACCTTCCTCCCACAGGTCTGTACCATAGCTTTGGTTCCTTCCCAGAGAAAAAGAAATCGCAGGACTTGAGGCTGAACTGGAATCGCTCACTGCCTCAGCATCAGTCAGGAGAGGTGCTGGTGAAGTCACCTCGACCCCTTACCACTGGGCTGGCACACTCAGCTGACTTCCTGGAGAGGGAGCATGGTGCTGCGGGCACTGTGCCCTTGCACTGGAGCAGTGTTCTCCCCAACCTGAATTTTCAGGCCTGTTACGTGCCCACCTGTGAGTATCCGAAGCATCTGCGATCCCAGTGACCCCTTACCTAGGGCCCTACTCTTGGAATTCTCAGCACAGTGAAAGGGTTTGAGTTCCCTTTGCGCCTTTCTCTCTACACTGGAGGCATTTGGCAGTTGTTTGACTTCATTAAGTTACTAATAAAGAGCAAAGGTTGATTTTAGTATATTTAGTGTTATATGTTTTTGCCCACTCTTCTCAAGGAGTTACATAAATGGTGTTCTAAAAGCGAAAAAGTCTGTCCTGTTTTGAAGTTTGCACAGATGTTATTTGAGGATACATGCAGTTCAAGTTCTTTCCCTTTTTTTTTTTTTTCCCCCATTTGCTTTCCATCTCTGGTCCCAGGTCCAGCCCCTTCTATGGATCTGAGTTGGGAAAAGCATGTTTGGTTTCCTGTCTTTGTGGCGTTCTCTTTTCCTGAGATGGCCACCTGTTCAGTATTTATTATGACTTTTGCAGAAATTTCCTTGCTTGAAACAAAATTTTATTATCATATTTAGTATGGTTAATAGATTTCTCTTGCAATACTCATCTATAGGCAGTCTTGTTTTCAGAGAAAACCATGTTAGGAAAACAACATAGGTTCTCATGAGAAATGTACGGGTCACAATATATGGTAACTGGGGCAACGGGTGATACCAGACATTACTCTAAAACAGAGCTCATGTTTCCTTACAAGGCTTACTCTGAAGGGGAATATTACTGATGTACTGAAAATGACACACAGCCTTCATGAATTGGGAGAATTAGGAGAACCTAATCTACTTTCCTCCCAGGGGAAGGGGCTGTGTGTTCCACCCAGCAGCAGGCAGGCCTTACCTTTTCTTCTGTGTTCCTTTTTGCAACCCAGTGGACTGGAGCTGTTCGCTGCAGCGTCCTACTGGGCGATCAAGCCTCTACTCTCCACGCCAATGTGAGTGCAGGCAGACAGTTTGGGTTTCATTCCCCACTCATTTACATATTATATGTGCACAACATAAACCCTAGATACATAGAGGCATGGTTCATATTAATAGACAATTATTAAATGAGGTACATGGAAAGATTCATAAATTCCACATAGGGAAATTAACTATTACACATTAACAAGTTCAGCAACTTTAAAATAGACATTTAATAATATGCTAGCAAAAATTCAACATGAATGTTTATGATATATGACTAGCAATTTCTGGCCAATAAGATTAATGTGAGAGAAAATGGTAAAGAGTTCAGGTGATTCAGAAATATTGATTTGTAGAATAAAGGTAGTGGATTAAAATTCATAGCAGTGCTGAAAAATTCAAGAATAAAGCAATATAAAAGAGAATAATGCAACAAACAGATTAAATAGTAAGCTTTATTGTAGAATCAAGGAAACAAACTAGAATAAAATTCTAATTGAACAATGTTAGACTTACACACTTCTAGTTCATACGTGATGTATTTATTTATGTATTTACTTATGTATTTATTTATTTTTTACAGAGCTGGGGATTGAAATGAGGCCATTGAGTTTGCCAAGCAAGCATTTATTCTACTGAGCTATCTCCCAAGCCCCGGTTCTTTATTTATTGTTGTAAATCCAGCAATGCATCAGATATCACTGGAATATGGCATAAAGTTTCCTCAGAATACAATGCAGTTACCATTTAAGATTTTTTTCTTCCAGAATGTGTTTTTCCTTTGAACTCAGAGAATGAATTTCTCTCTGGTCTTAACAAAATGATGTAGCACTTGGGGACAAAGATGCAGCCCAGGAGCCCTGCACTGGAGGCCAAGATGGAGAAGACCTCCATGGCCACCGTGACCTTCCCCTTGCTGCTGTGATACACGGGCAGGAAGGTGACCCACACACTGCAGAACACCAGCATGCTGAACGTCAGGAACTTGGCTTCATTGAATGTGTCAGGCAGGTTCCTGGCCAGGAAAGCCACAGTGAAGCTCACCAGGGCCAGGGAGCCCAGGTATGCGAGGACACAGTAGAAGGCAGTGAGGGAGCCCTTGTTGCACACGATGATGATGTGGCCATGTTCAGAGTGAGCATCTGTGTCAATGTAGGGTGGATTTGTCCCCATCCAGATTCCACAGAGAGTGAGTTGGATCAGGGAGCAGATGGGGATGATGGAGTTTGGGGCCCCTGACACCAGCAACTGTCTCATCCTCCTGCCTGAAGCAGTGACTTTAAATGCCAGAACCACCGTAATTGTTTTTGCCAAGACAGTGGAAACAGCCACGGTGAACACAACCCCAAATGTGGTCTGCTGCAGGATGCAGGTGGCTGTGTTGGGCTGGCCAATGAAGAGGAAGGAGCAGAGGAAGCAGCAGGTGAGGGAGATGAGCAGGGTGTAGCTGAGAGCCCTGTTGTTGGCCTTGACGATGGGAGTGTCTCGGTGCTTCACAAAGAGCCCAAGCACAGCAGCTGTGAGGACAGTGAGAGTCAGGGCTGTGCCAGCCAGAGCCTTCCCCAAGGGGTCTTCATAGGCCAGAAAAGTCACCGCTTTCCTAAGGCAGCGGTTTCTCTGAATGTTGGCGTGTTGATCATGTGGACAGTTCACGCACTGCTCCATATCTACCAAAATGAAAATCCTAATTTAGAGGCGCTTATCGCAGAAGAAAATATCTTTATTTAGATTCATAATATTTTATTGTAATTTTATAACGTTAACAATTTATTTTAATTGACATGATTTACTCTCTAGAAAGAACTGGAAATGAAGCAGTACCCCAGTGACCTACACCCATTTGTATATAGGAACCATTTCCTCTCCATGCCCATGGGATGCCTGTCCACCCAGACACCAGCACCTTGCAGGCATATGTGTCTAGAGGTATTTGCCTGTCTGCCCCCTTGAGATAGTTCCTTGCATGTAACTCAGCAACCTCTGTGTGTGTGTGTGTGTGTGTGTGTGTGTGTGTGTGTGTGCATAGGGAAGTTTGTCTGCATGCCAGAACCAGAACGTCCTCATCCAGACATAAGACCCAGAGCCTGTTGTGGAACTTTGCAGTAAAACTCCATGCAGAATGCTTAGATTCAGATCACCCCAGCTAATCCAGGAGCTGAACATATTGGTAGAGGAGCACAGTGGGTTCGCTTTCACAGGCAGCAGCAAGAAGAAACTGAGGGTAGCAGCAAGTCCCAGCCAGGCACATCTGGGAAAGTTCCAGATTGTTAGACCTATGCCCAAATTTCAATAGGTGCTAACAACATAACAGCACCAAAGTTCTACACTAAAGGTAAGAGGACAGTGCTACACAAAATGACAAAGAGAAGGAGCAAGATGCAATCTCCGGTACCAAGCCGACTGAGAACAAACGCAAGAGACAATAGCATTGAAGACAATTGGAATGTTAGAGCTAAAGTCTCTGATTTAGTAAAATCTGAACCCAAGGAACAAATGCAGGCATGTATACAGGAAATTCAATGAGAAATGGCCTTAGAATTAAAAAAAGAAATCTCTGAATTAATACTGTCTGAAGTAAAAAATTAACTCCTGAAAAACATCGAGGAAATCAGATCAGAAATAACTCCTGAGGGAGGGAAAGATGGCTCAGCAATCTGAAGCACTTCTTTGGCAAGCCTAGAGAAACAGAAGGGACCGTGCTTCGATACCTGGCACCACAAGCTATGCCAGTCCCATACCCAGGGAAAGGTGAGCTGTAAATAAATAAATAAAGGTTTTTTTAAAGAAAGAAATATCATTTGATGTAGGAAAATAAGTCTCAAATACAGGAACAACTGCAGAAAGGTAGAGAGTAGAAATAATATCTGAAATAAAAAAGAAAGGATAACTATAAAGAAAGAATTAATGAATACTTCTAAAAAACACTGGTGCAAAATTAGAGGATAGTAAAATGATGGAATATTTGTTTTTTTGTTTTTTTTCATTTTTTTATTGTTTAAATTTAACAATGGTTATATTACATATTTTCATCATCAGATCAGTTTAGATTAATACATATAGATATATAAGATTGATCAAACAATTAAACGTTAACCTTTCTAAATCTACATTACTTTTTTTTCTTTTCCCCCTTCTTTGAAAGTTGACATATTGCATATTGTCCTCACAATCATTCTACAGAGTGCCGTGTGTGGGCATGACCCACCTCCCTATTGATGTTGCATAGAAAAAAGAAAGAAAAAAAAAGGAAAGAATATATTTCCCTTTGGACTAAGAGGAAGCAGATACATACACAAAGGTTTTGCAATTGCAGTGTGCCACCAGTGAAGCTTGTGATGTTGGAGCCTATTGAATCTAAGCCTCCTAAAGCTCATCTCACCAATCTAGCTCTGCATTCCATGCATTGTAATGAAGGATTTTTTTTTTCTTGCAATGATGGAATATTTGAATGAGCAATCTAGGAAAGAACTAGATCGCATTTAGCAATTTCGAAGAGACACAGGAAAATAAAATCTCAATCACATGTTGGCAACACCTTCTGAAGAAAAGTGAAGATAGAGTTTCAGATGTTGAAGACACAGTTACAGCCAGTGAAAAGGTAGGAAAGGAACTCTTAAAAACAACTACAAAGCCGGGCATGGTAGCACACTTCTGTAATCCCAGCACTCGGGAGGCTGAGGCAGGAGGATTGGTGCAAGTTCAAGACCAGCCCGGGCTACAAAACCGAGCTCAAGGCCAGCCTGAACTGTACAGTGAGACCCTGTCTCAAGAAGACAAAAGAAAAAAAAACTAGAATGCAGGAAAAAAACTCAACATCTGCAAGACGATGCAAATATGAACAATATGAGATTGGACATCAAAGGGCAAGAAGGAGTCAACACAAGTGGTATCAAAAGAATATGGGCAGAAGTAATAGCAGAAAACGTCCTAAACATGAGAGAGCAACGTGGCATTCAGGTAACTGACATACAGAGCTCCAAATAACATCAACCTAAGTAAAAACCCACCCAGACATATTATGGTAAAGAACCCAGAAATCCAGCAGAAGAATAAAATAAGAAAAGCTACTAGAGAAAAGGAACAGATTACATTTAAAAGAAAGCCTATCAGAATAATGGCAGATTAGTCTTCACAAATCATAAAGTCAAGAAGAAACCATGAAACAGAGTGCTTCGAGTCCTCCACGAAAACAAACTAGTCCATAGTCATGCATAAGTTTATGCAAGAAAACAGAAATAGTATCATGCACAATGTCTGACCACAGTGCAATGAAACCAGAAATAAATGACAAAAGAAACCAAAACAACACCAAATGTACGGGAGAAGTGAACAACGCTCTCCTCACCAAGCAGTGTGTTGCAGAGGACATTAAACAGGAATTTAAACAATACATACAATTTAATGAAAATTCAAACACAAACAACTGGAATTTATGGGATGAAGTGAAAGCAGTGCTTAGACAGAAATTATAGCTCTGAAGTCGCACATTCAGGAAGCACAATAGGAACAAGTAAATACTCTAATGCTGCACTGAGATCATCTAGAAAAGTAAAGGTAAACCAAACCCAAAGCCCAAAGATGGGAGGAAATCATAAAGATTAGAGAAGAAATTAATTCAATTAAGACAACGAAATCAATACAAAGAATAGATGAATGAAAAAGCAGGTTCTTTAAAAGGTTAAACAAAATTCATAAGCCCCTAGCTAAATTCATCAAAAAGAGGAAATAAAAAAACTCAAATTCAACCAAGAAGGAATGAAAACTATGATATTACCACAGACCCGGTGCAGATTCAAAACATCACTAATAGCTACTTTGAGAATTTTTACTCTTACAGAACTGAAGACGCAGAAGATGTGGACATATTCCTAAAAATGTGTAATCCACCAATATTGAATCAAGACAGCATAAGAACTCTCAATAACACAATAATAGCCAATGAAATATAAACTATAGTAAAAAATATACCAAAAAAGAAAAGCCCTGGACCTGATGGGTTAGCAGCTGAATTCTAGAAGAAATTTACAGAGGATATAATTCAAACACTCCTCAATCTCTTCAGTGAAATTGAAATGGAAAAAATCCTCACAAAATAATTTCTGGAGGCAAGTATTATACTGGTTCCAAAAGCAGAGAAAGATGCAACTAAAAACATAATTATAGTTGAATCTCTCATATGAACATAAATGCCAAAATCCTGAATAAAATCTTAGCAAATAGAATACAACAAATGATTAACAAGATTATACAACATGATGAGGTAAATTTCATCTCAGGGATGCAAGGATAGTTCAACATGTACAAATCTATAAATGTAATACACTATATCAAGAGAGCCAAAGCCAAAAACCACATGATTATCTATGATATAGGAAAGGCTTTTGACAAACTCCAACACTCATTGATATTCAACGTGATATAGAAAATTGGAATTGATGGCCTCTACCTCAATCTGATAAAAGCCATCTATGACAATCTAACAGCTAACATAATTCTAAGTGGGGAAAACTAAAGTCTTTTACTCTAAGATCTGGTACAAGACGAGAATTTCTTCTATCACCACTCCTATTCAACATACATTTGGAACCATTAACTAGAGCCATTAGATGAGAGACAGAGAGAGAGAGAGAGAGAGAGAGAGAGAGAGACAGACAGACAGACAGAGACAGAGAGAGACACAGACAGAGAGAGAGAGACACAGAGAGAGAGAGAGAGATAAAAGGAATAAGAATAGGTAAAGAAGAAGTTGAAGTATCTTATTTGTGGAAGACATGATAGCCTACTTGGAAAACCCAAAAAGCTCCACCAAGAAGCTACTAGAATTAATATGCAAATTCAGTACCATAGCAGAATACAAAGTCAACATACAAAAGTCAATAGCATTCCTCTACACAGATAACAAAAACACTCACATAGAAATTAGAGAAACAATACCTTTTACTACAGCACTGAACAAAATGAAATACTTGAGAATTAACCTAACTAAAGAAATAAAAGACCTTTTCAGTGAAAACTACAGTACTCTGAAAAAAGAGATCCTATAGGATTTCAGAAAATGGAAGGATATTCCCTGCTCCTGGATAGGAAGAACCAACGTTATGAAGATGGCCATACTCCCCCAACTGTTATACAGATTTAATGCAATCCCTATCAAAATACCATCAAGATAGTTCACAGACCTGGAGAAATCTATCCTAAAATTTATTGGAAACCCAAAAGGACCTAGAATAGTAAACACAATCCTGGCCAACAAAGATAAGGTAGCAGGCCTTAGAATTCCTGACTTACAATTATACTACAGAGCGACTGTGAATAAATAAACATGGTATTGGTTAAAAAAAAAAAAAAGGACCTGAGATTCAATGCAATAAATTAGAAGGTGGAGAAACAAACACAATCACACTCAGCCACCTTATCTTCAACAAAGGGGCCAAACATCTTCACTGGGAAAAAGATAGCCTCTTAAAAAATGGTGCTGAAGAAACTGGCATTCCACATGCCGAAAGCTAAAATTTAACCCAATTTTATCCCCATGTACTAAACTTCAGACAAAATGGATTAAAGACCTAGGCATTAAAATAGAACCACTACATCTCCTGGAAGATTTTTTTGTTTGTTTGTTTCAATTTTTTTTATTGTTTAAATTTAACAATGGTTATATTACATATTTTCATCATCAGATCAGTTTAGATTAATACATATAGGTATATAAGATTGATCAATTAAACATTAACCTTTCTAAATCCACATTAATTTTTTTTTCTTTTCCCCTTTCTTTTCTTTGAGAGTTGACATATTGCATATTGTCCTCACAATCATTCTACGGAGTACAGTGTGTGGGCATGACCCACCTCCCTATTGATGTTGCTTAGAAAAAAAAAAAAAA
>PVJA010006898.1:35615-71235 GCA_004027025.1 Myocastor coypus | reverse complement strand
GGTTTTTTTTTTTTTTTTTTTTTTTTTTGCCAATACCATGCAGATTTTATCACAGCAACTCTGTAGTATAGTTTTAGGTCAGGAACTATAATGCCTCCTGCCTTATCATTGTTGCCCAGAATTGTCTTTGCAATTCTGGGTCTTTTTTGGTTCCAAATAAATTTTAGGAATGACTTCTCCAGGTCTGTGAGGTATGTTGATAGCATTTTGATAGGAATTGCATTAAGTCTGTATAACAGTTTAGGGAGTATGGCCATCTTCACAATGTTGCTTCTTTCTATCAAGAAGCAGGGAATATCTTTTCATTTTCTGAAATCCTCTAGGATCTCTTTTTTCAGAGTACTGTAGTTTTCATTGAAAAGCTCTTTTACTTCTTTAGTTAGGTTAATTCCTAAGTATTTCATTTTCTTCAGTGTTATTGTAAAAGGTATTGTTTCTGTAATTTCTCTCTCAGTGTGTTTGTTATCTGTACAGAGGAATGCCATTGACTTTTGTGTGTTGACTTTGTAATCTGCTATGCTATTGAATTTGTGTATTAATTCTAGTAGCTTATTGGTAGAGATTTTGAGGTCTTCCAAATAAATTATGTCATCTGTAAATAATGATAATTTAACTTCTTTACTTATTTTTATTCATTTTATTTCTCTCTATTGTCTAATGGCTGTAGCTAATGATTCCAGAACTATATTGAATAGGAGTGGTGATAGAGGACATCCTTGTCTTGTACCAGATTTGACAGTAAAAGACTTCAGTTTTTCCCCATGTAGAATTATGTTAGCTATTGGATTGTCATAGATGGCTTTTATCAGATTGAGATAGAGGTCCTGTATTCCAAGTTTCTGCAGGACTTTGAACATGAATGAGTGTTGGACTTTGTCAAAAGCCTTTTCTGCATCAGTTGAGACAATCATGTGATTTTTGGCTTTAGCTCTATTGATATGGCGTATCACATATATAGATTTGCATCTATTGAACCATCCTTGCATTCCTGGGATGAATCCTACCTGGTCATGGTGCATAATTGTCTTGATTTGTTGTATTCTATTGGCGAGGATTTTATTGAGAATTTTTGTATCTATGTTCATGAGAAAAATTGGCCTGTAGTTCTCTTTTTTAGTTGTCTCTCTTTCTGGTTTTGGTATCAATGTAATACTTGTTTCTAGGAATTATTTTGGGAGGATTGCTTCCTTTTTGATTTCATTGAAGAGTTTGAGGAGTATTGGACTTCTATAAATTTCTTGTGTGGAATTCAGGCCTTGGACTTTTCTTTTTATTACGTTTTGTATTTTATTGGCTGTTATTGGGTTGTTGAGAGTTCTTATATCTTCTTGATTCAGTTTTGGTAATTTATACTTTTCTAGAAATCTGTCCATTTCTTCTGTGTCTTCAATTCCTAAGAGTAAAGATTCTCAAAGTAGTTATTTATGATCCTCTGAATCTTTGCTGGGTCTTTAGTAATTTCATCGTTTTCATTCCTTATTGCTTGAATTTGAATCCATTCTTTCCTCTTTTTGATGAGGTTAGCTAGGGGATTATCAATTTCATTGAATCTTTCAAAGAACCAGCTTTTTGATTCATTAATTCTTTGTATTGTTTTCTTTGTGTCAGTTGAATTGATTTCTGCTCTAATCTTTATAATTTCCTCCCATCTTTGGGCTTTGGATTTTATTTCTGTTTCCAGTCAGTTTAGGTGTTCCATTAGAGTATTTATTTGTTCCTTTTCTGTGTTCTTAATGCATGAGTTCAGAGCTATAAATTTCCCTCTAAGAACTGCTTTGACTGCATCCCATAAATTCCAATAAGTTATGTTTCAATTTTCATTAAAATATAGATATTGTTTAATTTCATCTGTTACCCACTGGTTGCTGAGAAAGGTGTTGTTCAATTTCCTTGTATTGCTGGGGTTCTTGTGGTTTCTTTTGTCATTTATTTCCAATTTCATTGCACTGTGGTCAGATAGTATGCATGGGATAATTTCTGTTTTCTTGCATATACTTAAGCATGACCTATGGACTAACATGTGGTCTATTTTAGAAAATGTCCCATGTGCAGATGAAAAAAATGTGTATTCAGAAGTGGTTGGGTGGAACACTCTGTGAATGTCCACAATTTTAGTTTTTCCAAGTTCTGCTACTTCTTTGCTAATTTTTTGTCTGCTTGACCTATCTTTTTCAGATAAGGGGGTGTTAAGGTCTCCTGTTAAGATTGTGGTATTAGATTTTTCATGTCCATTAAGATTTGTCTTATGTAACTTGCTGCTTCTGTGTTGGGTGCATACATATTTATAAGTGTTACCTCTTTGTCTTGAATTTTTCCCCTAACCAGTATGTAGTGGCCTTCTTTATTTTATTTTATCAATCTTCGTTTGAAGTTTAGAGTGTCTGTAAACAAGATTGCTACCCCTGCTTTTTCCTGAGGTGCTGTAGCATGTAGTATTGTTTTCCACCCTTTAACTTTTAGCCTATGAGTTTCTTTATTAGTTAAGTGTGTTTCTTATATACAGCATATGGTTGGATTTTGCTTCCTTATCCACTCTGCCAGTCTATATCTTTTAATTGGAGAATTGAGTCCATTTACATTGCTGATTATTGAAATGTATTGACTTATGATTGACATGAGTTTTACTTATTACTGTTTTGCTCTTTTTCTCCTTTTTTTAAATTGGTTGCCCTATTTGGTGGGTTCTTTCTGTTCTCATTTGTTGAGTTCAGTTCTTTTTGGTCTTTCTCTAAAATTTTTTTTTAATATACCTTGAAGGGTTGACATCCTGAAATTCTTTAGTTGTTCCTTATCTTGGAAGTATTTCACTTTGCCCTTGTAGTTGAAGAAGAGTTTTGCTGGGTATAGCCATCTGGGCTGGAATTTGTTTCCATGGAAGACTTGAAGCACTCTGCTCCATGTTCTTCTTGACTTCATGGTTTGTGAAGAGAAATCTGCCATTATTCTGATGGTTTTTCCTTTAAATGTGATCTGTTTCTTTTCTCTAGCAGCTTTTAGTATATTATTCTTTTGCTGGATTTCTGGGATCTTAACTATTATATATGTCTGGATGTGTTTTTAGTTGGGTTGATGTTATTTGGAGTTCTATATGCTTCAGTTGCTGAATGTCTAATTGTCTTCTCAAATTTGGGAACTTTTCTGCTATTACTTCTACCTATATTCTTTTTTATATCATTTGCATTGACTCCTTCTTTCTCATTGATAATCTCATGTTCTTCATTTTTACATCATCTTGCAGATGTTGAATTATTTTTTCCTGCATCCTGGTTGTTTTTAAGAGATCCTTTCTTACCTTTTCACTAGGTGCGACTGTGTCTTCAAGATCTGAGACTCTATCTTCACTTTGGTTCATACAGTTTTGCCAGCTTGTGACTGAGATTTTATTTTCTTGCATATCTCTTTGAAATTATTTCATGTGATCTATTTCTTTCCTATATTGCTCAGTCAGGGAATCCATCATTTTTCTATTCTCCTCTGATTTTTTTTTATCAATGTCTTCTTTAGTAGTACTGAAGTCTCTCATTATAGTAATCCTCTTTCTCTCTAGTTCAGAGATTATTTCTGCTCTGTTCTCCTCTCTACCTTTCTGTAGTTGTTTCCCTACTTTAGATGCTATTAACTTAGACATGTCTCTTTTAACTTCAGTGGTTATTTCTGCCCTGATTTCCTCTGCTTGTTTCTAGAGTTGTTTTTCTACTTCAGAGTCTATTAGTTCATGCATTTCTTTTTATACTTGACATGTTATCTCTGATCTGAGTTGCTCTATACATTTCTGCCCTTGTCTGTTTACCTCAGAAGCTATCAATTCAGAGATTACATCTGCATGATTCCCATTTTCTTGTATGGTAGTGTCTCCTGTGTCTGTTATAGGTGGGTTCGGGACCTGAGATTGCATTTTG
Source organism: Myocastor coypus (assembly GCA_004027025.1). NCBI lineage: Eukaryota > Metazoa > Chordata > Mammalia > Rodentia > Myocastoridae > Myocastor > Myocastor coypus. Next base: position 67,336 of record PVJA010006898.1, on the reverse strand, counting down.
CTCCTTGTCTATATCATTCTGTATAGCAGTGATCATTGGTGCAGGATGCATGCCCACAGGTTAGTTGTTCAGTCTGGGCTGCTGGGTCAGCTGAGCTGCTTGTTGGCTGGGGGTGGGGAGGTCTCACTCATTTGGCGGGCCTCGCTGCTGGATAGATTGTGCTTGTGGCAGGCTGGAGGAGGCCTGACTCAGCGGGCCTTATGCTGGATAGGCTGTGCTTGCAATGGGCTGGAGGAGGACTCAGGTGGGCCAGAGGATCTAATTAGCTCTTTATTAGGTTATCTTGTTCATTTGATTTTTTTTTTTCTTGAGCTCAGATACTGCTGTGTAGCCCAGCAAGCCCAGGCTGGCCTTGAGCTGGTAATCTTCTTGACTGAGCCACTAGAGTGCTGGGATTACAATCATATTTTAACCCTAACCCTGATCACCTTTCTACTTTCTTAAAGAATGATGTTAGCTATTTATTTAGAATTTTTTTCTTTTTTAGTTTAGCCATTTTTATCTATAAAATTCCTTCTTAGTACTGCTTTTACAACATCCCGTGGGTTTTAGAATATAGTCTTCTTGTTGCCATTTGTCTCAAAATTTTAATTTCTCTTATGGTTTTTTTCTTTGATTCATTGGTATTCAGAAAGATATTTTAAATTTTACATATATTTGTAATTTTTCAAAAATTCCTCTATTAAATACGATTATATCCAGAAATAGTACTTGATATCAGAAGATTTGTCTTTTTAAATTTGTTAAGATGTGTGTTACAGCCTTATGGTATATTCTGGAGAATGTTCCATGTACACTTGAGAAGAATATATATTATGCTACTCTTAGATAAAAAGTTCTCTGTCTGTATTATCTAAAATATAAGTCTATATTGTCTAAAATCTACAGTATTTTCATATTAGTTTTCTGTCTGGTTGATCTGTCCCTTGTTGAAAATAGGAAATTACAGTCATCCCCAACTATCATTGTATTGTAATCTATTTGTCCCATCATAACCATCAATATTTGTTTTATATGTCTCGGTGACCTGATGTTTGGCACTTATATAATTCTTATGTCCTCTTGGTGAATTGAGTCCTCTCTCATTAACCTGCTTTGTCTTTTGTGACAATTTTAAACCTGAAGTCTACTTTATCCGATATATTAGTAGCTATCCCTCTTTCTTTTTATTACTATGTACATTGAATAATTTTTTTTGTACTGGGGATTGAACTCAGGACCTTGCACTTGCTAGACAGACATTTATGCTGCTGAGCTATATTCCTGCCCCACTTCTGCCCTTTCATGTTAGCCTGTGTATGTCCTTAAAGCTAAAGTTGATCTCTTATAGGTCATATTTAGTTGGGTTGGGCTTGGGAAGCATGGCATAGCTTAATTCAGGAATCAGCTAATAAGGCATGGTGGCAACTGAGATGCCAAGGGATGACGCATTGCACAGTGATGACTCAACCAAGTGGTGATGGTATCACATGGCACTTCTCAGACTTCTCACAGCCAAGTACAGCTACAAGAAAGCCAAGAATGGGAGTGCAGCTATTGCTTGGATCCTAGAGAGGAGGAAGTGGTACAGTTATGACTGTACTGCTTGGAGTAGGGTATGTCTTGGTCAGGGCTGTGTCAAACCAGCTGAGACTCTAGTCACTAGTCTAATTACAGAGAATAGATACTTCGTCCCTCTGTGGTGGAGTTTACAGCCCAGCCAATGCTGTTTCCCTGAAACTTGGGCTACTGTGTGAGATCAGCTTAGAATGTGTTGTTGCTTGACTTGTTATGCTGTTTCAGTTCAGGCACAGGAAGGTAAGACTTCCCTGGATAGACAAGACACAATCTTTCCACAGGAGGTCGGGCATTCCTTAACCTATGGCCTCAAGATGCAGGGTACAGCAGCAGTTAGTAGGGGTGAATGAAATGGTTTCATGGTACTTTAATCCCACAGGGTAGTTTGTCTCAGGCTACTAGTGAGGAGTGTTTCAGTGACCATAAAGCCTCAGGAATGAAAAGCTACTCTGGTGACTAATGCCTAGAGCAGGATGCACTCAGCATGATGATGTCAAGGGCAAGAGGCAGGGTTGAGTGTCAGCTCCTTTAGGGAGAGTGCTGCTATGTCAGCTTTAGGCAGCAGGGCTTGTTGTTCATGAGCACTGTTCAGAGTCCTCAGTAGTGAGGACTGTAGGTATTCAAGGCAGTGATGGTGCCCAGAGTCTTTCCCTGCAGAGAAGAGTCACCTTCTGGTTCTGAGCTGATCTCCGCTAAGGTGTGGGTTGATAGGATTTGTTGTGTATGTGGTCATCCTGGGTTTCTGAGCTTTATTCCTTTTCTGCTAATTCTTCCATGTGCTCTGGGACTCTACTGTAGGTATTTTCATCAAAATGTAATTGTTCATTTGTTGTTTCAACTGTCTTTGTTGATGGAATGAAAACTAGGATTTTCACCCAACCATTTGCTGGCATTACTCTCTGGGGATGAGTTTTTAAAAAGAAGACTTACATTAATGAAAACAGACTCATGTTCCATACTTCCAGATACAATTTTTTTTCAAAAGCTAACTATTTACATTGAATGGCAATTTGTCATTACAGGGATCAGTGTCCTTCAGGGATGTGACTATTGATTTCACCAGAGAGGAGTGGCAGCATTTAGACCCTGGTCAGAGAAACCTTTACCGGGATGTGATGCAAGAGACCTACAGCCATCTGCTTTCAGTAGGTAAGCACAATCACCTTGGCCTCTGTAAAGAGGTCCCACTGGGAAGGTGTCAGTTTTCAATGAGACATCTTAAATATGTGATGGTTTGAACCTTGATTTGTTCAAGATTCTCTACCTCCTTTGGGTACTACTAACATTATTCAGTTTATAAAGATACATGATTACTTTTCGTAAGAACAAACCCTCACTGAACAGTAAGACTTGACTGGACTCTGAAAAATAATTACCTGGAACCAGTTATTTATCATTTCCTGTGAACAGGGTATCAAGTTCCTAAGCTGGAGGTTTTAATCCTGGATCAAGGAAAGGAGCCATGGACATCACAGAGTGATAGCTCACATCAGAGCTGTCGGGGTGAGTGTGACTGGGAGGTGGGGGTGGGGGTGAAGGTAATGGCGATTCTTAGCAAAGGAAACAAACAGTGTGGTACTAAGATGACTCGCATTTTTTTTATTGCTTGAGGGTCCTTAGCATTGACCCTTCTGATAACTAAATGCATAACAGAAGATACAGAAGAACTTTGTCATTTCTGTCTTTTCCCTGCCTTTTTGGGTCATGTGAACTCTGCCTCATTAAAGAGCATTCTTTCATGGTTATGTTGTTTTTTCTCTACCTTTTTCCTAGTCCTAGTACTTCAAACATTCAGACAGTTATGGAGTTTTCTTTCCTTAAAGTGTTTTCTTTTGGGGGTTTTGTTTTTGAGGATCTTTTTGTTTTGTTTTGTTTCATTTTGTTGAGACATTGTCTCATGTTGTTGTTCAGGCTGGCCCAGTGATTGTCCTGCCTCAGGCCCAAGTGCTGGAATAACAGGTGTGTGCCACTACACCTGGCCATATGGATCTATTTTTTTTCCAAATTACTGCGTGATATGTGCCTTCATTTGGGTTAGTCCCTTTTTATCTCACAGAACTTTCTCTTGAACCCAGCTCTATTCCTATTTTTCTCCATGCATACTATGAAATTTCTCACATCTTTCAATTTCTCATGCCTCTGATCCAATTGATGACTTGGAGGTCACTATCATTTAACCTTTGAGAATACCTACTTACTTGGTTTGACATTATTTATCATCTTTCCTAAAATTATCTTCTCATGCTGCTTGACTAGGGTCCCTCTGTCTGGTTGATTGGGGTTTTCTGTTACTGCTTTATTTCTGTAGTTAACTGGATGAGGTTTGAATTTAATCATACCCTCAACTTAAGATTCATCATCTTGAGTTTGGGTCAAGATTCTTTTGTTTTTATTTATCTTCTGTCTTTTCTTGTATCTCTTTCTTTCCCTTCCATATATAACCGTACTATGTGATAGAAACATTTTTAAGCTTATGCAAGTTATAAAATTTAAATTAGGGATATGTGTCACCAGTTTGTTTAAAAGTTACTTTAATATATATCCTGCTATTTCCCTTTTTTCACATCTGTCTATAGTGCAATCTGTTCACTTAATTATTTCTAATGAATTATAACCAGAATCTTCTGTTTCAATACTATCATTACCCCACCACCTTTCTCTTCAGATTACTCACACACCTTTTTTCTGTGTTCAATCTAGATGAGTCATTATAACCTCTACTAACTATTCTTTGAACTAAAATCCTCTATTTGTCCTTTGAGATGGGCAGTCTGAATTCCAAGCTTTAAAATAGGGAAACTTTTCCAATTTCTTTGTTATTACATGTGTATAGTATATACTGTTTTGGAATATATGTATAATACGTCTTAATTGCTTTTTAAAATTCCCTTTCCCTCCCTTTCCTTTTCCCTTGACACACTTCTTGATCCCTTTCCTTTTTTGATACATTTGTAGTGCATAATTGTTATAGTTCTTGTGTGGAGGCAGTATATATACATAACATATCTTAATTACTTTTTCCTCCATATCTTTCATTCCTTCCTTCTCACTCCATCTATTTATCCCTTTCCCTTTGTGAAAGATCTATCTCACAACAGGGTTTTTTTTTTTTTAACAGAAAGCTGCTTTCTGTATATAGCAAGAAGATAATATTAAAAGTGTTTTTCTTTTCCTGTACTTCATTCTAGAAAAATTGCAAAAGACTGGTGACCAGATTGAGAATTATTCCCAAACAGGAAGTAAATCACTCAGTAATGTTGCTTTTATCAAGAAAATGATGACTATAAAAGATGATCATGAACATAAAGACATTAAACAAATAATTCATTTTAGCCCAAACATGGTTTCTTCTCCCAAAAGGCCTCATCCATGTGACTCATTTGGGAACAGTTTGAAACATAATTTAAACTTACACAGTCATAATACAAATAATGCAACCAAAAACATTAAAAAAATTGTCGAGTATGGTAAAACTTCTTCCTTTACTGACCAGGAGTATATTGTAACAGAAGAGAACTTGTGGGACCATCATCAATATGGAAAAATTATCAGTTACAAACAAGTACCCTCTTACTATCAGAAAATTCACTCTGGGGAGAAATCCTATAACTGTGCTGAATTTGAAAAGATAGTCACTCAGACGTCACATCTCAAAGTACATCTGAAAGTTCATACAGGAGAAAAACTCTATGTATGTATTGAATGTGGAAAGGCTTTTATACAGAGGCCAGATTTTATTGTCCATCAAAAAGCCCATACCAGAGAGAAGCCATATAAATGCAATGAATGTGGAAAGTCCTTCTTTCAGGTATCGTCTCTCTTCAGACATCAGAGAATTCATACTGGAGAAAAACTCTATGAATGCAGTGAATGTGGGAAAGGCTTTTCTTATAACTCAGATCTCATTATCCACCAGAAAATTCATACTGGAGAGAGACACCATGAATGCAGTGACTGTGGCAAAGCATTCACACAAAAGTCCACCCTTAAGATGCATCAGAAAATTCATACAGGTGAGAGATCTTATATATGTATTGATTGTGGACAGGCTTTCATCCAGAAGACACACTTGGTTGCACATCGAAGAATTCACACTGGAGAAAAACCATATGAATGTAGTACTTGTGAAAAATCCTTCATTTCCAAGTCGCAACTCCAAGTACATCAAAGAATTCACACCAGAATCAAGCCGTATGTATGTACCAAATATGGGAAGGTCTTCAACAATAGTTGCAATGTCATTACACAGAAGAAAGTTCAAATTAGAGAGAAGTCTTCCATATGTTCTGAATGTGGGAAGGCCTTTACCTATAGGTCAGAGTTAATTATACATCAGAGAATTCACACTGGAGAAAAACCTTATGTATGCAATGACTGTGGAAAAGCATTTACTCAGAAGTCAGCACTTACAGTTCATCAACGAATTCATACAGGAGAAAAATCATATGTGTGCATGAAATGTGGCTTGGCTTTCATCCAAAAGGCACATTTAATTGCACATCAAATAATTCATACTGGGGAGAAACCTTATAAATGTAGTCATTGTGGAAAACTCTTTACTTCTAAATCACAACTCCATGTGCATAAACGAATTCACACAGGAGAAAAGCCCTATGTGTGCAACAAATGTGGGAAGGCTTTCACCAATAGATCAAATCTCATTACACATCAGAAAACTCACACAGGAGAAAAAGCTTATATATGTTCTAAATGTGGAAAGGCTTTCACTCAGAGGTCAGACTTGATTACACATCAGAGAATTCATACTGGGGAGAAACCTTATGAATGCAGTACATGTGGGAAAGCCTTCACTCAGAAGTCACACCTAAATATACACCAGAAGATTCATACTGGAGAGAGACAGTATGAATGCCATGAATGTGGGAAAGCCTTTAACCAGAAATCAATACTCATTGTGCATCAAAAAATTCATACAGGAGAGAAACCCTATGTATGCACTGAGTGTGGAAGAGCCTTCATCCGAAAGTCAAATTTCATCACTCATCAAAGAATTCATACTGGAGAGAAACCATATGAATGCAGTGATTGTGGAAAATCCTTTACCTCCAAGTCTCAGCTCCTTGTTCATCAGCCAATCCACACAGGTGAGAAACCTTATGTGTGTATAGAGTGTGGAAAAGCCTTTAGTGGCAGGTCAAATCTCAGTAAACACCAAAAAACACATACTGGAGAGAAGCCTTACATCTGCTCTGATTGTGGTAAGACATTCAGGCAGAAGTCAGAGTTGATTACACATCATAGAATTCATACTGGAGAAAAACCGTATGAATGTAGTGACTGTGGGAAATCATTCACTAAGAAATCACAGCTTCAAGTGCATCAGCGAATTCACACAGGTGAGAAGCCTTATGTGTGTACTGAGTGTGGGAAGGCCTTCACTGATAGGTCAAATTTGAATAAACACCAAACAACACATACTGGAGACAAACCCTATAAGTGTATAGTCTGTGGGAAAGGCTTTGTTCAGAAATCAGTGCTCAATGTCCATCAAAGTGTTCACACTTAATATAAATAAAAGATTACTGAGAACATGCCTTTTTCTACATTACTAAGTCCATGCAACAAAATAGTGTGCATATTGTAAGTAGAAATGCCCACATCAGAATGTCACACATTACTGTTTAGAAAATCTCTAAGAAGGAACTGAATATGTAGAGAAGCCCTTCCTATACTTGCATCAGAATCATTAAACCTGGGGTATCCATACTGTGAAGGAATTGATGTTTTAGAAAAAGACTTTTACTAAAAATATGATGGAATATCCATAAACTGATTTTCATAGGAAAGATTATTTTAAGCCATGCTAATGATAATCCTGTTGGTAGACTAGGCACAGTGCCAACAAATTGAATGATGAAACACATAGTGATAAATCCTCAGTTTTTAAAAGTTGTTTGTTGCAGAACACATGGTCTAACAGTTGTGAGTGTTTTTCAGTTCTTTGGTTAAATCTGACACATTTGTGTATATTCCCCCACTGAGTACTTCTGTCAAAAAAATGCTATAATAAAAATATATTCCTGCAACACAGACTGCTTATATATACACTCCAATGGGAATCTCAGAGTGTATGTGGACTCTACATTGTCATCTGGCACAGAACAGTAATGCTCCTCATTAACCACTAGTAGTGTCTTTGAGCTTCACAAGCCATCAACACATCTTATGATCCTCAGCATTATGTCCTTTGAAATTTTTCCCTTAAAAAAATACTTCTTAGGGGCTGGTGAGATTGCTCAGTGGTCTAAAGCACTTGCTTAGGCAAGCTTAGGCAACTGCAGGGACCATGGTTCGATCCCTGGCACCACATGCTGTGCCAGTCTCACTTCCAAGAGTAGGCTGAGCTGCCATAATAAAAAAAAAAAAAAATACTTCTTGAGGAAGGATTTTTCATGTCATGTAGGTCAACTTAAGTCTACCTTTGTCAAGCTATTCACACTTACTTGTCTTCCTTACTGGGTTGGCTTTCATAAAACAACCTATTAAGCCCCAACACATGTTCACTGCTCCGTGTCCATCTTCCTATCATGTACTTCATAAGGACTTACCCTGTGTACCCCACATAGTTTAGTTCTTGTCTCCAGGCCTATGCATGCGATATCTTCAAGGACCACAGCTTCATTTTATCAGTGTAGCTTGTTTCTTCATGTCTTTCCTCTTTTTTTTATGATTTAATATTTTTATTGTTTGAATTTAACAATGGTTATATTACATATTTTCACATGTCTTTCCTCTTAATTGCAGGAAATACAAACCTCTAATCCTTCCTTGCATGGGTGCCTCTTTTATGCTCCATAACACCTGCCACCATGATGCCTTGTATATTTTGATTATTTTTCTGTGGCCCCTACATTAGTTTTTATAATTTGTTTTGGCTGAGACAGAGTCTCCCTATGTAGAAAAGGCCTCAACTCATAAGGTCCTCCTGCCTCAGCCTCCCAAGTGCTGGGATTACAGGTATGTTCCAGCACACCAAGCTATATTAGATTGTTTTTCCTGTTTTCTTCACCACTGTGAGCCCAGACCCATGCCTGTCATACAGCAGGCATTCCATAAGTGCAGGTGGTGGAAAATGAATCTGCTTATCATACAAACCTTGCCTGAACCTTTTTGTATTGCACCACAGGAGACACCAATAGGAAGAACTATTGGCATTTTCACCTGAAGTCTTTACTTGAGCTGTGTCCCTCTCAGACCTAAAGCTAAAAAGCCATTATAAACCTTGATACACAAGTAAAGAAGGGGGACTGGGGATTTGGCTCAGCGGTAGAATGCTTGCCTAGCAAGCTGGAAGCCCTGGGTTTGGTCCTCGGCACCAAAAAAAAAAAAAAAAAAGAATAAAACCACCTGCACAAGTAAAGAAGGGAGAACAAATAGGATAGTTCACATGGGTACTAACTTTCAGCTCCAAACTGACTTAAGTTTATTGGATTCAGCATGCATGTCTCTGCTCCACTCAAACTGCATGTCATGCACACCTCTGCTCCACTTAAACTGCACGTCAGTAGAACCATGTCACCAAAGAACCCAACCTACAGACTTATTTATCCTGTCTTAACAGGTGTGCATGAAGCCAATAGTGTGGAAGGGGAGAGAGCAAATGTCTTCCTTGAAAGTTGGGTGACCGACTAAAGATACATAGTAGCTCACAAATACTAGTACTTGTTTTTATCGAATGTTCAGCTGAGTGGCTGCACCGGAGCTGGCAGAATGATTTGCCTGTGGCTCATCCATTGGTCATGCTGGGAGTGAAAAATAGTTGAGCTATGCAGAGATGGTCTTGTCTTTGTGAAAGGCAAAATGAGGAGATGAAGATGTGGGAAAAGAGAGCCTGGTCGGGGGCGGGGGCAAGACTGAGTATTCCCCTTCAGTTTCCTAGCTCTCTAGCCTCTGATTGAGGAGCGACAGATCCCATCATATTCACAACTGCTGATCCATGTTCAGCTGTCCTTCACAGTAATAATGCACTATATTCTCCTTCCTATCTTAGAGCAGTGCTTATCTACAATTACTTCCTTTTACGTCAATCAACACTACATCTGAGGCTTTATAATTTTTCCTTCCAATTTAAAATGTTCTGTGACCTACCATTATTTCTCCAACTTAGGATAGTGTCTGCTGACACTACAGGACCATGGAAATATGTTTTTTTCTGAGTCTGGTTATGAAGTTCAGGTTGGCCCTGGCCTTATTAGTGTAGCCCAGGCTGGCCAGGAACTTGAAGTGATTATCCTAACTCAACCTCCTAAATGCTGAGATTATAGGCATGTGCCACCACACCCGGAAAATCTCTCTTCTTAAACTCACCCCAGAGGGATGTATAAATACCTTCTGTCATCCCCACTGTATTTTACTCCAATAATAAAGATTTTCTGGAAGATGGAAGAATAAAGATGTCTAAATAAGGAAGATAGCCATATCCTAGTACAACCATTATCTTTTTATTTGAGCATGGGAACATGTATATATGTTTATTGAGGATTGAACCCAGGGCTTTTGCATTGAACTACATCTCCAGCTTCCCCCTGCCCTGGCCCTTTTTAAAGTTTTGAGACAGTCTTGCTAAGTTGCCCAGGCTGGGTTTGAACCTGTGATCTTCCTCCCTTAGCCTCTCAGTGCTGTAATTATATGACCATATCTGACTCGATATTCTCTTTACACTTGTAGCAAGCTGCCTTGTGATTGCTCTCCATTTGTTTTTCCACCACAATGATAGTATCTCCTATTATTCACTTGCCAGTATCCCCTATACAGCAGATAGTGACTTTACTTTTTGTTGTTATTGTTACTGGGGATTTTTACCCCATATCTCCTTTCTCACTGAGGTACTCCCTGCTACCTAACCTTTTTCATTTAGAGACATGGCCATAGCTAAGTTGCCCATGCTAGGCTCAAATTTACAGTCCTCCTGCCTCAGCCTCAAGTTCTGAAGTTACCTTGCTTCTTTCCAAAAGAAAAGCTGGATCAACCCTGGGACCTAGACGTACCCTTTGCCAAGGAAACTGGAAGTCCCTTGAGCAGAATTTTTCCCATGAAAAGAAAGGGATTTAGCCTACAAAAATAAGTGCCCAATCCAGGAACATAAGTGCATCCCTCCACAATTAAGGCTAGACACCCACGATGAAAGAGGCTGAAAAGTACTCAAGAATTTTCTAGATGGTTATGAGTGGGGCTGCCACTATTCTTCCGAGGGCACTTCAAAGACGTGGAGCCCCTAGGGGGTTGATAGTCAGGACAGGGGCTTCCTGAGCCCTGCTCTAAGAGAGGTACTGGACTTAGGGTCAGGAACTTTTCAGTTGACACCATCAATTGGAGTCAGGTATCTTCATACTCTCCATAGTCCTACTCTGGTTTCATCTACCTCACCAAATGCAGTTTTATTTTCCCTGGAATCTAATGTTGAGAGGACTCCAGCTTGCTTAACATATCCCAAGTAGCTCTGCTGGAACTGAAGAGCAAGGCTGGAGGCTGGTTCTCATCCTGTCCCATATCCTCTGCTTCTTCTAATCCTGCCTGGCTTGAGGGTTGGAGGCCTTGACACTGCATGTGCACTTGCCTCAAGTCAAGAGCTTGTCACAGTGACTACGGCAGTTGTTTAGGAATAGATCCAGCTGCATAATACTATTCACCCAAGAAAGAAAGAAAGAGAGAGAGAGAGAAAGAGAGAGAGAGAGAGAGAGAGAGAGAGAGAGAGAGAGAGAGAGAGAGAGAGAGAAGGAAGGAAGGAAGGAAGGAAGAAAGAATGAAACCAATGAGGAATGAGGAACTCAATTTAGACTTAAAGAACAGGTACAAAATGTGAATTTCATTTTTGGAGATCCCAGATCTCCTACAAGGATGTATTGGTGCCAACTGTTATGTCTGGAAATCACCACAAATTGTTTCTGAAAAAAGTACCATCTCATCTGGGACCTCAAGTTTCATGCCAGGTCCACATAAGAATTGGTAAGCTTACTTTTTGCTATAGTAGTTATTTTTCTTCCCTTGCTTTCTTTACTGGGAATTCAAACCAGGGCCTTATTATTGAGCTACACTGCCAGCCCTTTTAATTATGTATTCATTTACTTTTCTTTTGAGACAAGGTCTATAAAACTTACTCAATTTCCTAGACAAGGCTCACACTTGTAAATTTCTTGCCTCAGCCTCAGAACAGGTACTTTGTACCTGTTGCTGCCTCTGAGTGGAGGGTTACAAGCATGTACTAACTCACATAGTTAACACTTTCAGTTTTCATAGCACTCATTTCAGCAATTCCCCCAAAGCACTTTCATGATCAAGGGCCTACTAGGACCAAAAGAAAGGTTAGTGAGGTTTTAATTGACCTTGTCTCAAAAGGAAAGTAAAGGAATACATAATTAAAAGGGCTGGCAGTGTAGCTCAATAATAAGGCTCTGGTTTGAATTCCCAGTAAAGAAAGCAAGGGAAGAAAAATAACTACTATAGTAAAAAGTAAGCTTACCAGTTCTTATGTGGACCTGGCATGAAACTTGAGGTCCCAGATGAAATGGTACTTTTTTCAGAAACAATTTGTGGTGATTTCCAGAGATAACAGTTGGCACCAATACATCCTTGTAGGAGATCTGGGATCTCCAAAAATGAAATTCACATTTTGTACCTGTTCTTTAAGTCTCAATTGATCTTCCTCATTGGTTTTTTTCTTTCCTTTTTTTTTTTTTTTTTTTTTTTTTTTTTTTTTTTTTTGAGTAAATACTAATATTTGTCGGTGCTTTCTATGAGTCACAGGGCACCCCCCCACCTGACTGTTTGGCTGTGATCAGATTCCCTTCCTACCTGAGCCCTCCCTCTAGGATCCATCTAGACTTCTTGCTATAAAGCCAGGAACCAACTCGGGCATCTCAAGGATCAAATCCTGAGAAGGTTGGGAACCTGAAGAGTGACCTTTGTTTCTTTTACCCTAGTCTTCTTCCTCAGTCCATAGCCCACCCTCCAAGATCACATTTTTTCCAGATCTGCAACTGTGCAAGCATATACTTCGAACCTGGTACACATTACAGTGACCAACAGTATTGCCTGTGAATATGCCCATAATAGTTTGTGGAGTGGATGCCTTTCTGTGTGTCTGCCTAGCCTGGGCTCTGGTCATGAGAATGGTTGATGTGGGAAACTATGACAAGTGGAGCAGGCTTGGCAGAAGAGTAGGCATGAGCAGGGTACACACCCTAGGATCCCTACTTCAGGCCAGTGTTGTGGGTGTTTGACCTTCCCTCTCAGGACCCCATGTTGGGAACCAGAGAGATCATCACTGCCCATGTGCATGTGGGTGTCTTTAATTTTCACCAATTTCTTTATGAGGAGTAATCACAAATATCTTAAATGCTGTAGCTGAGTGCCATCCACTGGAAGGGCAAGCTACTAAAACCTGACAGTGTGTCTTTACCTTACTAGATCCGGCACTGTGAAACTTCTGGCTCATCCTCGAAGTCAGAAGGACAGCAGAAGTAGAAGTTTGGAACCCATTTGGGATGCCCACACTGTCACATCAGTGTACATAAAGATGTTTAGGATATAGGACTTGTAGAACTCCCAAAGAAACATGATGGAGTCATGGATTTGAAACAAGGGAGTGCATTTTGAGGAGTATTTATGGCAAATTGCCTTTTGCCATCATAAGCATATTGAGTGTAAACATTCTTTTGATCCATCCCATCTGCTACCTCAACTGTCATTGTCCTTGAGTCATCATTTCCTTGCAGGTACACCTCGGAATAAGGATGGAGGGCAGTCTTCTGGTACTTGGTGATCAACACCCTCCCCGGTCTCTCGGCCCAGCTCTGCTTCCTGAGGAAGTCTAAGCACTCCTGAAGGTAAACACACACCTGTTCCAAGCCTGCAGCTTGCATTACAATGACTTGCCACAGTTGATTAAGCTTTTAGAACAGGAAAGTTCTCTGGCTATATGCTAAGAGGATGGGCTCTGGCTTCCTCCGGAGTGCCCGCTCAAAATCTGAGGATTTAAGACAGGTTGGGCTAATCATGGTGTTGTCAGTGTCACAAAAATCCCAGAGACAGTCCATTGGTAGTAGGAAAGGTTCATTTTGGCTCCCATATTCAGGTATTTTAGTCCAGTGTGTTGGCTCTACTGCATTTGTGTGGTGTAGTACACTGTTTGGGAATGTGTAGCAGAAGCCACAGCCCATCTTAAGGACTTTGCAGAGAAAAATGAGAGGTACCATGGGTGTACGGAAAACTTTGTGGATCTGCCACCTTTCTTTCAGTGGGACTGAGATGGGTTGTAGTTAATCAGGTTGGCTGTGTAGGAAGTCGCATCAACAGGGCATATATCCTAGGATCCCTGTATAAAGTTGGCAGGTGCATATGTAGTCCTCTCTTTAGCAAATCCAACTAGAGAAGCAGAATGTTCTGTTGCCTGTGTCTTTGTTTTGCCAGCACATAACCTTTATCCCAAGGACTGCCTGCATGGGTCTAAGTGTGGGGTGGGAAGTGGATTGGTGCTTCTTTCTTTTTTTTTTTTTTTTTTTGTCTTTTTTGAGACAGGGTCTCGCTATGCAGTTGAGGCTGGCCTTGAGCTCACTTTTGTAGCCCAGGCTGGTCTCAAACTCGCACCAATCCTCCTGCCTCAGCCTCCCGAGTGCTGGGATTACAGGCGTGAGCCACCACGCCCGGCTGGTGCTTCTTTCTAATCTGGATTCTTCTTGGAGACTCAATATCTCCCTTCATTTAGCCTGTGTAACTGACTATTATTTTCTTTAGGGGAAGGGGTCCTGGAAGCTTAGACATGTGTAACAATAAAAATACTTTAAGATAAATGTTTTTATATACATTAATGTTATTTTTTAATATGCACTTCAGGGTATACCCTTTTTCACTCAGTGCAACTCAGACAACCAGTGAAACCTATGTGAGCTTATGAATGTTGACCTAGGTAGCTGCTTGGGACTCAAATGGTCAACTTTGTAAGACAGCACTATATCAAACAGCAAAAACCTACCCTATTTCAGTTTAGACTTCCAGAAAAGGTTTAAGCAAAAGTCAAGGAAGAAGTTTTTATCATCACTTCTTTTAAGGTAACAAAATCTAACCATCACTCAGTGATGATTAAACTGGGGACAGTAAAATGGTGACTTCTATGGCCAAATCAGCAATTTGCAAATGGGAATTTTTCTTCAGGGCCTCCACTCTTTACTAGGTCTTTCATCATTTCTTAAATATATCGAAAGGACACTTTTATCTTCTGATAAAGTATCAGAAGAACTTAACTTGGCTTCCAGCATGGTCTCAGATATAATTTTCAGTTATCTCAGATTCTGTAGAATCTTTAGGACTCATGAAAGAATGTTTCAGTGTCACTATCAGTCTTGAAAAAGGCAAATTGTACTTTTTAAGACACTCTGAAAGTAGAACTCCTTTATGCCTGATAGCTGTCGTGTCCCCTAGTATTTATCTTATATATGTATTACATTTCATCTGCATGCATTATATTCCATTTTTTTTTCTCTTATCAGGCTTTTACACTGACCATTGTGAAACAAGTACTAAATCTCACTTCTTACGGTCACCAATAATTACATTGCTAAAGCTAACAGCCTTAGCAAGCTTTACATTATTTAGCCTGCCAACAGTATCAGCTATGACTGATCATCCAAGTCTCTTTAATTTGGCTGTGATTCCCACCCTTTTGAGTTTCCTCCCATCTCTTCTTCCACCTTAGCTCCCTTGGTGGCTTGAATTTTTTTTTTCAACTCTAATGTTGGGATACAGCATAGTTCAGTCCTTATGGATTTTTATACTCGAGCCTGTAATATCATCTTGCCTCAGAATTTTAGACATATAGGCCAATCTACTATATTAACATAAACTCTAGAATAACATACACTACAATATCCAGGTACCTAGTAAATATTTACATTCTATGCCTAAACTATCTTAAATTTAACATGTCTAAAGCTGAACTCATCTTCCTTTACAAATGTAATGGAACAGCCAGTATCTTATTTGATGAAATAGTTGGTCAGTACCAAAAGCTTTGAGTTAAATTCACTAAAGACTTTTTCTCACCCCTAACATCTATAATAGGGAATTAAGAGGATCAGCTCTGATCCTTCTTAATGGTCTTCAATCACTCTTTTTCATATAGCAACTTAAACTGTTCCCCTTTCTATTTCATTGAGTGGGCATAGAACCTAGGGCCTCATGCATGTTACGCAAATGCTCTTAATACCAAGCTACACCAAGCCCCTTTGAAAACTTCGAGGCAGATGCCACAGGGATAACTAAAAGGATCATCTCTGCCTTCATTGTATGTCTTCGTTATTACTTCGAAATGCAGTGATAGGTCCCTGCTCAACTCTGCACATAGGCATGCTAATTACTCAGAAAGACACTATAAGGTGTAGCAGCCCTAAATATGTCTATCCCAGAAGGCAAACCTTATAAAGCTTTCCACTATAACAAAGACCCCCTGTAGTATACATACCATAGTCCCACCACCACTGGTAAAGTCTACCTCATCTCCCTTTGAAACTGAGAATATTAAGAGTAACATAGTTATCAGGAGTTTCAGGGACTTCCACTTACTGGAATTTATGACAACCAGACCCTTGAAGTGGTACTTACAAATCTCAAGTCTTGTCTTAAACCTGCAGCCACCTCAGATCCCAGGAAAAGCAGAGCCTTATAGGACAACCCCATGATGAGGTTACCTCTCAAGCAAGACCCCATTGACAGGAATGAGACTGCTCCCTCCTCCCAGGTAGGAGCTGTCATCTCATGAGAACTGCATTGTCCTCTCAAAAAATGCTAGCACTCAAAGAACCAATTCTCTAGCCAGAATATGATTGGACCAGATTACCTACACTGCCCACTATGCATCTCACTCTTGTCTCCCAGCTGTGCCAACCCTAACCTTACTTTTCTTCTTTTATATCTGTTCTGTGCTTTTCAGCATGGACCAAGCTATTTAAAGCTCCTTCCTACCATTCACCACTGCTCGTATCCTTGACTGATATTATGAGACTTGTGGCCAAGTTGTTCTGTTTTGCCCCAAATATCTGGTAACACATTTAACCACTGGACAAAATTTGGTTGTCACATTTAGTAAATATGGAGAATTCGAGTATTTCTCAACAGACCCACTGTCACCTTGGTCTGAACCATTGTCATCTTTCATCTGCCTCAGCCTCCCACCCTTTTTTATTTTTACATGTTAGAGCATGTTTTCTGTTCATAACTGTCCAATGGCTGCCCATTTCCCTTGGAATAAAACCCAAGATGCTTACAAGGTATAGCAAGAGATGGCTCTTAGCTCCCTCTTGTTCTATCAATCACCCTTTGTTCACCACTTGTAACTTCCCTGATAGCCTTTGCTTTAATGATTTTTTCCCAGCTCAAATGCTCTTTTCCTTCTCAAATTGTTATTTTTGAGTCTGAATCCTGACTCTTAAGACCTAGTTGTTGCTTACCACGCTGCCATTTTTTTGAAGTCTAGATATGCTCTTTTCCTAAATGATGACTTATTCCTTCTAATCTCAGCTTTGATCCTTCTTAATGATCTATCTTGAATCACTCTATTTCACAAATTGTCTCCCCTCTTTTATTTCAGTGCTGAGGGTGGAACCTAGGGCCTCATGCAGGCTAGGCAAATGCTCTAACACTGACCTACACCCAAGTCCTTTTGAAAATTTTGAGACAGTGTCTCACTAAGTTGCCTATGCTAGCCTCAAACTCGAAATCCTCCTGTCTCATGTCTCCAGAGTCACTGGGATTACAAGAATATGTCACTATATCCAGTTCCTCTTTCTGAATTTTTAAAAATAAATTTTAACACCATAGCAATTGATACTGTACATTTACTTCCTCCTGCTAGAATTATAATGGCAATAACAACAATACCAAGGACAATGACCAGAACATGGTAAGAACCCAATAAATGTGATTCATTTTAGAATAAGAGGTGTGGGTGGTACACTACTTTTGTTAGAAAATTCACTGCCTCTGTGAAATGGTCTCATTTCTCATTCAAGCTATCTCTTTAAATCAGTACAACTGGTTTTAGTTAAGAATTAAGGATTGTTTACATCAGAGATAGAATCTATTAAAGCAGTATCATTTTCAACCTGCTATCTCTGAATTGATTTCTTTCACAGACCATTACTGGAAATAAAATGAAATACTGAACACACACATTCTGAATCACTTTTACTACTTCCTCTAACATTATAGCCTGGACTTGCATTACAGGATATTATCTGGCAGTCTGACCAAATGTCCTTCCTATGAAAAGAAGAAATTCAGTTTCATAGCCTGAATTGGGTCAATACTCATTCTACGTGATTGTAAGGGTTGTCTTGTTTCGTTTTTGAGATAGGGTCTCACTGTGTAGTTTATGCTGGGTTTGCATTTGTTGCACTCCTATCTCAGCCTCCTGAGTGCTAGTGCAGTCCTGGCCTCCATTATCCTAAATTAACGTACCATTTGAGATTCCTTATTTACTCACAGCACTTAATTTGTAGTTATACCATTTAAAAATATATTTCAGAGAAGTTTTGTCACTAAGGGAACTACAATAGCATCAACAAGAAATTTACTTTAATTTTATACATAGAAATACAGAAGGCAGGCAGACCAGAGTTGGTATCACTGTTCAACAAAATCACTAGGGTTGCAGATTCCTTCTGTATTCCTGTTCTACTATCTGTAATACTCAGAAAACATTCTGACAGTCTCTACAAGACTGCAGAACTCCAGGTTAGATGTATACATTGTAGGTTAGGAAATGAAAACAGAAAGAATTTTTAGATTCCACTTCCTCATCTTGGGAGATAGATTTTTTTTTTTTTTTTTTTTTTTTTGTATCTCAAGATGTTATTAAAGATAGGAAAATGGGTATTAGTTCAGGACATAATTTCTGACACAAAGTCATCATTTTTCATTGCAAAATAGTCTGTTCATGTCAGTCTTCATTTTAATTCAAAATGTGAAATTTTAAAAATTTTCCTACTAGGTTTATTTTGGCTATTTTTTTACTTCTAAGTAATAATTTGAATAGTGGTCACAAAAGTAGGAAATACAAGTTACTGGACTTTATGACAAACTATTTAACATCTTAAATTCTGTAATACTAGCACTCAATAATCCACTGATTAAATAACACAGAATTTTTTACACTATCTCTTCTAGCATACTGAATGAAAGCATAGTGCTCCTCCAATCTGGGATGGTTATAAAACATTTCTGGATATTAATTACACTCATAAGTGCCTTCCTCTCATACATCTCCTCTAAAATAACAATGAAAATAGTACCTAAATTTTTACTGTTGCTTTTTGAGACAGGGTTTCAGTATAGTCTGTCCTTGAACCCACTACATAGTCCAAGATGGCCTTGAACTCATGGCATCCTCCTGCCTCAGCCTCCCAAATGTTGAGATTACAAGTATGTTCCATCACATCCAGCTAGTACCTAGTATTTTGGTATGTCCAAGGTAATGTTCTAAGAGCTTTGAAATGTTAAAACAACATGTAATGCTTCTAAGAACTTTACCAAAAAGGTATTATTCCTAGGTTTATGTTATAAATGATTGAACCAAATCAAAGTTTACTTACCATAATGTCATAAAGGAAGTCAACTGGAAGATCCAAGAAGTTGATAAAGACATTTGCTATAGCTAAAGGCCTTCTTGCATTCATTGTATTAACATAATTCTTTTTCTATTTTAATTGGCTAAAGTTTAATAGGGTTACAGCAATGAAAGGTTTTTCTACATTGACTAATAACTCCATTCCCTACTTAAAGACTCTTGATGCTGAGCTTTATCAGACAAATGTGTCCCATATTCCCACTTGTAAGAATTCTTTACAGATAACAGATGACAACAAACAACTATGTCAATCACAAAACATCAGGTTAATTCATATAAAAACTTGCGAGTCATTGCTAAAACCCAGTCCACATTCTTTATAGTCAAAAGATTTATCAGTGATATGCATTCTCTGATGTTGAGTAAGTTGTGAACCACGAGTGAAAGACTTTCCACATTCCTTACACTGATATGGCTTTTCACCAGTGTGAACTCTCTGATGTCGAGAAAGATGTGAGCTCTGAGTAAAGGCCTTTCTACATTCTTTGCATTCGTAGGGCTTCTCTCCAGTATGGATTCTCTGGTGTAGAGTAAGTTGAGAGCCATGACTAAAAGCCTTTCCACATTCCTTGCATTCATAAGGTTTCTCTCCAGTGTGAATTCGCTGATGTTGAGTAAGCTGTGAACCACGAATAAAGGCTTTCCCACATTCCTTACATTGATATGGTTTTTCACCTGTGTGAATTCTCTGATGTTGAATAAGCAGTAAGCCACGAGCAAAGGCTTTCCCACATTCATTACATACATAGGGTTTTTCACCAGTATGAAGTCTCTGATGTTGAGAAAGATGTGAACTCTGAGTAAAGGCCATTCTGCACTCTTTACATTCATAAGGTTTTTCACCTGTGTGGATTCTTTGATGCTGAGTAAGCTGTGAGCCTCGAATAAAAGACTTTCCACATTCCTTACACTCATAGGGCTTCTCACCAGTGTGAATTCTCTCATGTTGAGTAAGTTCTGAGCCACGACTAAAGTTTTTTCCACATTCCTTACATTCATATGGTTTCTCACCAGTGTGAATTCTCTGATGTCGTGTAAGGAGTGAGCCACGATTAAAGGCCTTTCCACATTCCTTACATTGATAGGGCTTTTCACCAGTATGAATTCTTTGATGTTGAGTAAGTTGTGAGCCATGACTAAAGGTCTTTCCACATTCTTTACATTCATAGGGCTTCTCATTAGTATGAATTCTCTGGTGTTGAGTAAGTTGTGACCCACGGATAAAGGCCTTCCCACACTCTTCACACTTGTAGGGTTTCTCACCAGTATGAATCCTTTGATGTTGCATAAGAAGTGAGCCCCGAATAAAGGCCTTTCCACATTCTTTACATTCATATGGCTTTTCCCCATTATGAATTTTCTGATGCTGAGAAAGCTGTGAACCACAAATAAAAGCCTTCCCACATTCCTTACATTCATAAGGCTTCTCACCAGTATGAATTCTTCTATGCAGAATAAGTTGTGAGAGCTGAGTAAAGACCTTTCTACATTCTTTACATTCATACAATTTCTCACCAGTATGAAGTCTCTGGTGTAGAGTTAGTTGTGAGTTCTGAGTAAAGGCCTTTCCACATTCTTTACATTCATAAGGTTTCTCACCAGTATGGACTTTTTGATGACGGGTGAGTTGTGAGCTACGAATAAAGGCTTTTCCACATTCTTCACACTTATATGGTTTCTCACCAGTATGAATTCTATGATGTAAAATAAGTTGTGAGCTTTGAGTAAAGGCCTTCCCACACTCTTTGCATGCATATGGTTTCTCACCAGTATGAAGTCTCTGGTGAAGACTAAGCTGAGAGTCTCGACTAAAGGCCTTCCCACACTGCTTACATTCATAGGGTTTTTCTCCAGTATGAATACTTTGATGTTGAGTCAGGTGTGAGGCCCGACGGAATGCCTTCCCACATTCTTTACACTTATATGGTTTCTCTAAAGAATGACATTTGGGATGTGGAGTTAAGTAGGTATGCTGGTTGAAAACAGACATTCTGTCATATGTGATCATACCTTGACTAAAATATTCTTTCTGATTTTCTTGTTGATTCTCCAGCTTGCCTTTGATTTCCAAATAATCTCTGGAATTAGTCTTATCAGGCATACAGTTTTCAAGCCTAACATTCATTTCCCACTGACATAATTCTGTTTCCTTAGGGCCTGTTTTTTGAGGTATGTTTTTATTTGCACATGCTGAAGGCAAGTCTGAAAGACAGGGTAACATCAAATAAATCAAGAGTGCCAGAACTTCTACAGAAGACAACACATATAACAAGAAAAAAATAATCCATAAAAACCAATAGGCATGTATCAATATTTTTCAAATATTGTATACTATGAAGCATAAAAATACCTATACTTCACTGAACATAAATGTTTTATAAAAATAATACCATGGAGCCAGGGTTATAGCTCAGTGGTACAGCACCTGCCTGGCAAGTGTGAGGTCATAGGTTCAATTCCCAGTGCCAAAAGTAAACTACAAAATAAAATAAAAATACCCCATTTCTATTTTATAATATTCTATTCTTTTATTTCTATTAAAACTCACTATATTGATTTAATGGTGCAGTAATACTGCTGCTTTCAATTTGAAAAACTATCATCTTAGAATAACCTCATGCAATAAAATGTTAAAAGGGCACTTGAAATGAGAGAATAATGAAAACTTACCTGAAATGCTAAGGGAAGAGATTATGTAAGCTTTTAAATTTACTCTTTTTTAAAATCATTGGTGGGGATCAAAACCATGTGAAATATTTAAAATTATAAATATCTAGGTAAACATCAGCCTAATTGAGTTTAAATCTAGTTAATAATACAAAAGAACATAATCTCTAGTTTTAATATTGTCTGCCATCTGACTTGAATACATTCAGATTGCAACTTGGTATCTCTGCTTAAAATGTTTTAGTAGCTTATAAAATTAAATAGAATGAAACCCAAACTCTTTTATGGCTTGCAAAGCTCTTCATTACCTGTCCCTATTTATCCATTTTCCCTAAAAATTACTCTCTTAGTATGGATCACTATTTGCCAAACACGCTACTTTCCTTTCAACCTTGAAAGTCACAATGTCTTTTCCAATTCACAACTAGCTAAAACCTGTTTCATTTTTTTAAGCATATGACAGTAAAAGAAGCTAGGCATTTTGGGACTGTCTTATACGTCTACCCAACAATTGAAACAGAGTATGTTATAAATTCTCCATACTTAAAGAGTAGAAACTGAAGATTATGATGGAGAAACACTAGACCAGTCTAGTTAGTGTCTAAAGCTTCAATCTTTAACTGAATCATTTCAAACATAGAAATGTGGATATGAAGGTAATTAGTGATTTCTTATAGCAATGTTAAAGACATAATAGTATTCAAAACTTCAAGTTATATTTTTATCTTTTTTTTAGCAACATTTAACAGTTACTAAAAAGGGGGCCCGGTGGGATGGCTCAGTGGCCTAAAGCGCCTGCTTGGGAAAGGCTTGGGCAGCTTCAGGGACTGCGGTTCGATCCCTGGCACCACATGCTGCGCCAGCCCTGCCCCCTGCCCTCAGAGCGGGCTGAGCTGGCCATAAAAATGAATGAATAAACAAACAAAGGTTCTGAAACAAGAAAAAAATAAATAAAATAAAACCAGTTACTAAAAGGTAAATGACACAGGATAGTTGAAAAATGGGAGGCAAATGATAAACATAAGAAACAGATCTCTAAAGGCTTAAGCCCATATTGGGTTTTTTTTTTTTTTTGTTTGTTTGTTTTGTTTTGTTTTGTTTTTGTCTTTTTGAGACAGGGTCTCCCTGTACAGTTCAGGCTGGCCTTGAGCTCAATTTTGTAGCCCGGGCTGGTCTTGAACTCTCACCGATCCTCCTGCCTCAGCCTCCCGAGTGCTGGGATTAAGCCCATATTGTATTCACCAGCACACTTCTGTCGCTTGTAAGTACTAATGTGCTTCTGTTATATAGTCAGCCCTTCCTCCTACTCTAAAAGCAAATCAAACAAGAGTACAAATGTAACAAATCTATGATCATATATGTACCCCTCTAATTGCCTTGCTCTTGCATACTGTGAGCTATGTGTATCTTTAGCTCTCTTTAATCTTTTCAAATGAGATAATGAATTGCTTTTGTTTACTTATCTTTAGTTCACCTTTAATGCCCCATCTTTATTTGTTTATCTAACCTCAATCTGTGTTTATTCCAGAATGCCTTTATTACTTCCCAGGCACTTTTATAAGGCTAAGGCATAGGGAAAAGTCTCTGTAAGTAACCTAAATAATGGATGGCATTTGAAGTGATATACAGCTCAGCAATTTTATTCAAAAGTACCGACCAAGAAAAAGAACACAAAAAGTCTCATATACTTCTACTAGGAAAGCAAAATGGTATAGCCATGATGAAAGACAGTTTGATACTTTCTTATATATTTACCAGGTGATCTAGTGTTCATTCCAATAGATATTTACTTTTATTCAAACAAACTAATATTAGCTTCTTTTTTCCCTTTTTTGTAATACTAGGGATTAACCCCAGAATCTTGCCCATGAATGGCAAGTGCTATACCACTGAACTATATCTCCAGCCTTTTTCAACTATTTTATATTATAACCACTATAATGTTAATGGTATATCAGAATTTCCAAAGAACATGAATAAAAGTTGGGTGTAGTAAAACCAACATCTGGGCCTGCAGTGCCCCCACCCACTCCTGGGCACAATGAGAAGGCAACTGAGATTGGGAGTGATGGTATGCACCTGTAATCCCAGCTCTTGGGAGGCTGTAAACAGGTAGATCACTACAAATCCGATCTAGTAGTGAGACCCTGAACACCCTATAGACCCTTCCCTAAAATACAAAACAACCACACACACAAAAAAGAAATAAAGTCAACATTTTTTCAAAGTACAGTCACAAGTAAAAGAAAATAAAGCATATCCAGTGGAACTAGAAGGAAGTGAGAACCAGAAACCAGAAAGGCAAACATGCTCTGGTAATAGCTACTTCATAACATTTTCTGACTTCAACTGTCTACATTTATTGATGGTATGAAAAAAATCATGAGACAAGAACTTGGGATGGTAATATAGAAATGAGATAAGCCTAATTGATGTCCCAAGAAGCAGGGAACAAGAAACAGAGCCCAGGTAGGGCTGCTGTCCGTTATTTGTAAATCCCAGAAAGCTGGGACTTAGAGCTGCAGATAGCAGCTTCTCTTGTTGGCACCCTGTTTATTGATGTCTTGCTTGGGATGTTAATGGGTGTCTCCTCCCCTGCTCATTTGTTATCTGTTGGCATGTATGTGAACCTAGTATTAGGCAAATGGTAGAAGATACAGTGATTTGTAGTCTCTATTCACCACAGTAGTTGTGCACATTCCTTAGCCTGCTTTTAGCTCTCAATATAGATGGGCTGCTTCTGGAGCTCTGGGCTCACTTGGAGAAAGACAAATCTCAGTGAGACCTCTGAAGCTACATTCATTGGGTCTTCTTGTCATTTCTTTTGGCACTGACTCATAACATACAACACTTGGGTTCACAAACAGCTGGGAGCAGAAATAAACTTTACAAAAGTGGAACTATGTAAGGCCTATACTTCTGAAGGAGATGGGATTACACTATAATGTATATAGTCTGAAAGAAATAGCTAACCAGACACAAACTGTTAAAGACCATGGCTGTGGCAGTCAACAGTTTTCTGATACATGATAAGTAACACTTAGAAGCTTTCACAACTAAGCCATCAAAAAGAGGGCTTGGGGCTCTCCTATGCTAGAGCACAGGCACAAAAAGAAGCCTTTGCCAAGCCTCTGTCTCATTATTATAGTAATATGTATAAGCCTCAGTGAGGACCTACGCTGCTAATGATGCACATGCTCTAAGTAGCACCACAAGCTATTTGGCAAGGATTGCCCTAACCCTCTTCTACACGTGACCCTGAAGTGCGTTTGCTCTCTAGCTGAATGAAAGATAGAAAAGAGGTAACACCTGCATGCAGGCAGGCTGCAGGAACTTGCTAATTCTTTTAGGTAGCCTCCTCTTCAAGCACAAGAATAAGGTTTTACTCTTACATTTAAGTGTCTCCAGCTAATTCTTCTTGAGGCAGTCACAAGAACACTAAAGAAGTCTGTAACAGGACTTTACAAGAAGGGGGAAGTCTTCTGGCCACAAATGATAGTAATAACAAATGGTTCAATCTTATTTTTTTTTTTTAGATCTTTCACTTTGAGATGGGGGAGCCCTTGGATGACTATTAGAAAAGATAGAGCCGGGCGTGGTGGCGCACGCTTGTAATCCCAGCACTCGGGAAGCTTAGGCAGTAGGATCGGTGAGAGTTTGAGACCAGCCTGAGCTACAAAAGTGAGCTCAAGGCCAGCCTGAACTGCATAGTGAGACCCTGTCTCAAAAAAAGACGGAAAAAAAAAAAAAAAGAAGAAGAAAAGATATTACAAGACCCTGCTTGTGGGCCAGTGAGATGGCTTAGCAGACTAAGTGTCTGCATAGGCAAGCAAAGGGATCAGGTTTGATTCCTAGCAGGCACCACAGGCCACACTGGCCCCGACACCAGGAGCACTGAACCAGCCACCCAAGAGTGGGCATGGTGGCACACACCTGTAATCTCAATTCTGGGAAGGATGAAAACAAGAGGATCACTACAGGTCTGAGCTGTGTAGTGAGACCTGTACCAAATACATTTTTTTAAAAAAGATCCTGTGTGTTTATTTTATTTATTTATTTTTTTATGTCTGGCTCAGCCTGCCCTGAGAGTGGGGCTGGTGCAGCATGGGTGCCGGGAATTGAACTGCAGTCCCTGCAGTTGCCTAACCTTGCCTAAGCAGGCGCTTCAGACCACTGAGCCATCTCACTGGCCCCAGATCCTGTTTGTTTAAAGATGAATTTTTTTGGTTGCTTTGCTTAACTATATAAAATTATAGAAAGTAGAGAAGCTACAATAATTCATATGAGAGAGACTGTGGAGGTGGGGAGAAGCACTGTATTCTGGGTAAGTTTTCAATATATACTAAATGGTTGATGATACAGTGGATATATAATATAGAAAAAACAAGGACATATATTTTTCTTGAATGTCTAGAACAACAAAAATATTATTTACTAAGGATCCTTTACTGTGGTACGAGTAAGTTTAGAAAAGAGTATCAAAAGTTTACTTTTTAAATTTTTATTTATTTATTTTTGTCTTTTTTGAGACAGGGTCTTATTATGAAGTTCAGGCTGGCCTTGACCTCACTTTTGTAGCTCAGGCTGGTCTTAAACTTGTACCGATCCTCCTGCCTCAGCCTCCCAAGTGCTGGGATTACAGGCGTGCGCCACCACGCCCAGCTTCAAGAGCTTACCTTTGTACTTTAAGATATAAAAGTGAAGATTTTAAACACAAATACATTTGCAAACACACAAATGTGTACTTCTAGGGAGTTATCACTAGATTAGAGGTTTAAACTTGATAATCATCACCAAAGAGTTGATAAAGTTAATAAATTTGATGAGATAACTCAGGGAGTGTCTTTGAATGTAAAATAGAAAAGAAAGGGAGTTTTATAGTCAAGTTGTGGAAAAAAAAAGCCATATGATAATTTCGTTGTATAAGAAAATCCATTTGACAAAAAATGAAGTCATTTCATAATAAAACTCACCAGGTGTACAAAGAATGCAGCTCAACACAATAAAACATCTATATGAAAAGACCATAACTAATATAAAACTCAATGGTGAAAGGTTAAGGAACTTTCCTCTAAAAGCTGGAAAAAGACACTTGTCCCTTCTAGTCAACTTATTACTGAAAGCCCTTATCAGAGCACCTAGACAAGAAATATAAATAAAAATATCCACATGCAAAAGAAGAGATGAAATAATATATTGTTTGATAAGATCTTATAATAAAAAATACTAAAGGCTCTCCTCAAATGAACAAGTACATAAAGATTCAGGATAGCAAGTCACCATATCAAAATGAGTCATTTGTATACATTAACAATGAACTATCTAAAAACAAAATCAGAAGTTACTTAATATGTAGAATCTTAAAAAGTACACAAAAATAGAAATGAGACTATTACTAGACAAAAGGAAGGGAAAAGTGAGGTGGGTATCAGGAAGGGTAATGAAGGAATGGACTTAATAATGTTATATTCATGTATGAAAATACTGCATTGACATCCCAATGTTTTACAACATAGGCACTAATAAAATATATTTTTAAAAACAGGGAGATGAATGCTATTAATTTTATTAACTTTTGTGATACTGGGTTGGGGTAATGAATTTTCATTGTTATGCTACATATGTTGTTATGGCTTGTATCTAGATGTTCCCCTAAAATCTCACGCATTCATTGGTGGGGATTTTCAGAGGTGGTTTGATCTAGGGTGCATGAATATGGATTAAAGGTATATGATAAATAAATTAGCTTACTGTAAGCTTAGGATAGTTCTTAGTGTGAATAATGGGAGGGCCCACCTTTGGGTATTATCAACCAATAATTTTTAGCCCAGATGGAATACAAAGGGAAAGGCAGGCTTGTTGCTGCTGCTTCACTGCCTCATTGTTTGACTGCCTGCTGTGGACTGTTTCTCCTCTGCTATGCTCTGTTGCTTCCCTGCCTTGGAGTCAGCTGCCTATGGACTAAAATGTCTACAAACTGTGAGCCAAAAAAAGTTTCCTCCTTTAATTTATGGGTATTGGATATCATCTGTCTGAAAGTAACAGACAGATTTATGTATGTATGCATGTATTTACTTATTTACTTTGCAATATTCCAGACTGAATCCAGGGTCTTTGTGCTAAATTACATTCCTAACCTTGATTTTGCTTTCTTTTTTTTTTTTTTCCTTTCTTTTTTTACACAGGTTCTCAATACATAGTTCAGACACATAGTGATCCTCCTGTCTCAGCCTACACAGTGCTAGGATTACAGGTGTGCATCTCCACTCAGTTTCAGCACCATCATGGCAATGCAGTAGCAGGGTTTGAGCTTAAGTCCTTCTGCTTGCCAGGCAGGCACTTATGCTGAGAAATCTCCCCCACCCTTGTTTTGCTGTTTCTGTTTTTTAATTTTGAGACAGGGTCTTATGAAGTTTCCAAAGCTGAACTTCAATTCAATTCTTCTGACTCAGCTTTTCAGAGTTCTGGCATTAAAGTTGCTCACTACATTGCCTTTATTGAATTTTTTTAGTCAGTATGCATTCATGTGCTGGTTTTATGAATTTAAAATAAAGATTAAAAAAGAAAAAACAAAAAATTAAGAAGATAATCCCCTTTGCAAGAGCCAGAAAAATCAATTTAATTAAAAATCAATCTACCAAGAAGGTGGATCTGTATGCTAAAAACTACAAAATATTGATAAAAAATAGAAAATATAAATTGATAAAAAGATATTTCATGTACCTCCACACTCTCACTTGTTAAGAAGTGGTATTTTTAGAAGGTGATTAGATCATAGGGTGCTGTAATCATCAGTGGATTAACTCACTGTATTCATTCTATGAAGAATTCATAGCTGAATGTGCTACTAGATATTTGGGCCTGGTGGGCAGAAGCAGGTCACTGGAGGCACGACCTGGAAAGTGTATCTTCCTCCCTGGCTGCTTCCTTTGTTTCCTGCTTTCTGGATGTTACAGGTTGAACAGCTTTCCCTTGCCATGCCTTCCAACTTGAGTTCCTGCCTTCAGGTCAATCAACCATGCACTGAAACCATGAGCTAAAATAAACCTTTCTTCCTCTAAGTTTTGGGGGTCAAGTATTTTGTCTCAGAGACAGAACAACAGCTAAGACAGATTCTTGGTACCAGAGAAGTAGGAAGAATGCTGTGACTATGCCTGAATGTGTGGTAAAGGAGCCTGTTTGGCAGATAGATGCTGGTTAGAGAAGCCATCAAGTATAAGCAGAACAAGCAAAGATCAATGGAATATTGTGGTCTGAGCTCAGAAGATCACAATGTTGATAGAAATACAGACAGTAAAGGTGAGACTCTAGAGGTTTCAAGGGCTCTACTGGTGGCTGAACAAGAACCATGTATATACATCTTTCCAGAAAATCTGCCTTCCTTCTAGCCATATGCTAAGACTTTGTGAGAGTTGGAGGATAGGGTATTGGACTAACTAATCTGGTAGAGGAAAGTTCAAACTAGCTCAACATTCTACCTGAGACATGATACTACTGGATGAGTTTAGCTACATATACAGTGAAAATTAGCAGCAAAAAGTACAGGTGAACAATTTGCAGTTTCATCAGAAAGGAGGCACCTATAAAACTGGATCCATGGAGAGCATACTTGCTGAAAAGGTAAGGATTCAAAGAATCGAAGAACTACCTATTAGGATGACAGGAAAGACTTCTAAGTATGCTAGGAATGAATGAGACTCAACCTTTCACTGGCTCAAGAGTAGAAAATTATACAACTTTCATTTCAGAAGATTGGCTCTTGATCCTTTGCTCAAGAAAAGCTGCATAGCAGATTGGTTCCTTGGGATTTTTTTCCCCACTTCTCAGGCATCCAGATACTCAGATCACTCAACATCATTGTCCATCCAAGGGCACCCAGCTATTACTTGAACTGGTGGCAGACCTTATCATCCACACAGTCCTAGTTTTACACATATGCACAATGCTGGAGTTGTGGGATTACAGAGGCTTCCATCTAGATTTCAGGAGACCTCAAAGACCTGTGCTGAACAGGGCAGTGCATAAGGCTGTATGAGGGAAGCTGAAAATGCAGTGGAGACCTCAGGAGGTTGGAAATGCCATTTGAGGAAAGTGACAATTAGTGAGTAGAGCCACCACAAGAAAGTAGCCATAGGGGCTACAATCAGCAACATCATATGCATGGGAACACCTAAGCCTTTTGGAGTTCACATCTTACCAAATTTGTCCCAGGTGCTCGACATGCAACTGAAGCACCTAATGTTTGCCCTCCCAAGTTTTGGTCTTGCTTTGGTCCTATTTCTATTTCCCTACTTAGCCCTTTTCAAATGGGACTGTTGTTTCCTTTTCCATTTTGATTTTTACAGAGGCTTATGGCTAAGACTTTGCCTTGAATCTCAGAGGAAACTTTGGACTTGGACTTATTGGAAACACTAGTTGTGCTAAAACTTTGGCAACTCTTGGATACTTTGCATAAGGAGATACATAAGACTTTTGGGGGATAGTGGAAGAATGTTATGGTTTAGATCTAGAATGTCTTCCACAAATCTCATGTGTTCAGGAGCTTTTTGAAAGTGTATTAATCCACTAATAAGTACATAGGTGAATATGCAGTTAGAAGGTGGGGCATGGGTCACTGGGGGAAGGATCCAAGAGACACATTTTCTCCTTGGCTTTTCCTTTTGCTCTATTTCCTGCCTGTCATAAATTTAATTGGATAGATTTCCTCTACTATGCTGTTTCTGCCTTGGAGCCTATAAACCTCTCCTGCTTTAATTTATGTGTATTAGGTATTTTGTCTCAGCAACAGGAAAGAAGATAAGACCTACCCAAAGTAAATCTACAGATTCAAAGAAATCCTTTTAAAATTCCAATGCTATATCTGATGAAGACAGAAAAAAAAATCCTTAAATTAATTTAAGACCACACACACACACACACACACACACACACACACACACACACACACACACCCTCCAAATTTCCAAAGTAATGATTAGCACAAAAAACAAATCTGGATATATCACACATCTGATTTTAAACAATATTATAAACTACAATAAATGAATTAGTATGCTGTTAACAAAAAACAACAACAACAACAAAAACACACCAACCAACAAAACAACAGAAAAGAAGGCCAAGAAATGAATCCATATATGGACTGTTAATTGATTTTTAACAAAGGTGTCAGGGATGTACAATATAAGACATATTTTTAATGGGTAGTAGTAAGAAAACTAGATATTCACATGTAGAATAATAAAATTGTACCCTTATATCATATACAAAGAACAACTCCAAATGGATTAAAAATTTAATATAAAATGAGAAACTGTAAATAATGTAATCCCAGCACTTGGGAGGCTGAGGCAAGAGGATTGGTGTGAGTTTGAGACCAGCCTGGACTACAAAAGTGAGCTCAAGGCCATCCTGGACTGCATAGCAAGACCCTGTCTCAAAAAGACCAAAAAAGAAAAAAAAAGAAACTGTAAATACATTAGAAAAGAAAACAAAAAACAAACAAAAAACAAGAAAACAACTATGTGACACAGATCTCAGCAATGTTTTTTCTTAAAGTTGAATCCAAAAGTACAACCAACAAGGGCCTGGCAGGATGGCTCAGTGGTCTAAAGCGCCTGCTTGGGAAAGCTTGGGTGGCTTCAGGGACCAAGGTTTGATTCCCGGCACCATATGTTGCGCTAGCCCTGACCTCAGGGCGGGCTGAGCCGGCCATAAAAATGAGTGAATAAACAAACACAGGTTCTGAAACAAGAAAAAAATAAAATAAGATAAAAAATTCTTGCCGGGCGTGGTGGCTCACGCCTGTAATCCCAGCACTCGGGAGGCTGAGGCAGGAGGATCGGTGTGAGTTCGAGAC